>VDFB02353279.1:0-105669 GCA_007258455.2 Sequoia sempervirens
AGGGTTGAGGGTTGATGGATTAGAGTTTAAGGTATAGGGTTGAAGGTTTAATGTATAGGATAAAGGGTTGAGGGTGGAGGGTTGAGGGTTGAGGTTTTAAGGGTTGAGGGTTGAGGGTTGAGGGTTGAGGGATTTAGGGTTTAATGTTTGAGGGTTGAGGGTTTAAGGTTCAAGGTATAGGGTTGAGGGATTAGGGTTGATAGTTGAGGTTTAAGAGTTTAGGGTTGAAGGCTTGATGGTATAATCCTTCTTTACCTCTCCATCCCTCCTTGGCCATCTCAATGTCTCTCCATCCATCCCTTTCTACTCTGCTAATTCTCTCCCATTCTTCTCTCTCCCCTATGTAGGTCTCTATTAGGGTTAAGGCTTTGAAAATTACAAATTCTCTATATAGTAGATTTGGCGCTCACCAAAGTGCAAAGCCTCTAAACATAACATTTGGTGCTTGGAAAATTGAAATTATTTTTTGCAACACACTTAGCGCTCACCACCAAATTTGGCGAGCACCAAATGGCCTTTTCCAAAAATTGTAAAAAAGGAAGTTGAGCCATGATACATGCCCACAATTTTCTGTCTTTGTTTGGTTCTACACTTTCTCTGACAAGAAAACACCTTTTTATGTAGTTGACTTGTTGTAGTACCATATTATACTTGCTCCATAACCTTTTGAGCACCAATTTTCTTGTTGGACAATGTAGAAGAAGATAATTTGAAGTTTCTACATCATATTTGATTATCTTAGGTAATATATTCATTTTTGTAGAATTGAAATGCTTATATTGGGTTTTTTTGTTTAGTTTTGACAATATAGACCATTCCTTTCATAATTTTATTAATCATAATAGTTTTACATATAATTCAACAATGAATAAGATGGAAGTTGCATAAAAAGTTAATTTTTAAGAGTTTGAATAAAAACAATGAAAAAAATGACATAATTTAGATGAATTCATGTAAACTTATATAGAGGATTTGAACTTCACACAAACATGCTTATATATTCCATTTTCATTTCTTATAGTAGTCCATTTCGATCATGGTTAGTGGAATTCACTCTTTTTCTTGTAGCTAGATGGATTTTGTGTAAAGGGTCTAGTGATATACCATTAATTTCTGAGTTGTGTATATTTGATTGATTTGGTATGTGTTTTTTACCACTACCACCCCTTTTTCACCACATCCACTATCAATAGGTCATTCCAACTATGATGTGTTCTTATAACTTCACTACAACTTCATTTGCATCACATAAAAAAGATAATTTTATTTAACTTCAAGAATGTGCTTATAGGAAGATCCTACCCATATGTTAATTCCACTCCTAACATTATGTGTCATCATCATTCACCATTGTAATTATTATCAACATCTTCATGTCATCGGCTAATTTAAGAGCCATTTGTGTGATTTTCTCATTATGTTCACAATAGTTGTAGGTGAATAGCTACCTTAAGATAATTTATGTTTAATGTATCTCTAGGGTTATAAACCTAGTGATTAGAGATGAAGTTATATTAGAGCTCCAATTTTTAGAAAATTGTCATATTCAATGACTATAAAAATCTACCCCTTGTATTCAATAAGACCTTGGTATGGATGTAACTGCCCTTTGCTCCATTAGCTATGTATTTTTCTTTACTTCTAACATAGATCAATTGCTTTTCATTTTATTTTTAGCAATTGATCAAAAATAGGCAAATTGATTCACTCTAAATTGGCTAGAGTATAGGTGGATTTGGAAATATCAAAAGGATTAAGAACAGTATATTTATCCTACAAACCACCACTATAATGAAGAATTAAGAACACTATATTTATCCCAAAAACCCTCTTAAGAGAGAAAATACATATTGTCGCAATGGAAAAAATAGTGTGGAAGTTGCAATTGCCTACTACCTATATTATATAGAAAATTTTCATAGTCAATGGGTGTACAAATGACTGGCTACAATCTTCCCCTTGTAACTTATTCAATAAGACCTTGGCTACATGGATGTAATCTGCCCCTTCCTCCATTAGTTGCATATTTTTGTTTGTTTTTGTGATCCTTTCCTTTTCCTCCCATTTCTTTGAAATACTACATACAATTGTTATGTTTAATTCTAAAAGAAGAATCTAAATAACTTTAAATTGTTCCCTCTTCCATCAATCTGAGAAGGCATAATATGAAATATTTTCTCCCATTGTATTTTTATGAACCAATGCAACCTCCAATTTATAGATTCTCAGGAACTGCAAGGTTCTCATAGGCCCAAGAACAAATGAATGTGCATGTTTATTTTCATATGCATGCTTCTTTACCTAAGATTGTCATAGGTTTGTCCCTACCATCTTCTTGATCAAAAATGACTTCGTTTCCCTTCTTCATGGTGGCTATCCTCAACATTATGTTAACTATCATTTGTAACCTTCTCTAAGTTCATTGCATTGTTTGAAACCTCCTTCAATGTATAATTGTTGTTATGTGTCTCCTATTCTCATTATGACCATGTGGTTGGCTTCTTGATTGCATAACCTTCATATTGATATTACCGTCCTATCTTGGATTGAAAGTGATTGTAATTTTAATGTTAGATCTCAAATGGGAGCCAAAAGAAGACAGGAAAGAGTGGACAATCCCAAAAAAAATGAGTTATGGGCATTCTCGAGTAGACTACCATGGAAAGAAAAATAAATTGTTCAAGCCTTGAGAACTCTAATACAATAACTTTAGAAGAATAACACAAGGGTATCTCCCAATCAAAGAGATGTTGTAAGAAGGAGAATTGGTAGTCAAATTGTTGAGCCACATCTAAAACATTTTTTGGATGTGACCTAAACCTAATTTTTTGATAAATTTGTAGAGATGTATCTTCAAGTTAAAATTTGTCAAAGGTTTTTTGAAATGCTAAATCCTTTTTATGTCAAAATAAATCACACACGCACTACTTGTTGTTGTAGAGTACATATTGAGTTTTCTAACCATTATGATGTTTATCAACGTATATGTGTAGATATACATATTAACAATGTTTTGTAGAAATGTAACATAAGGCCTCCACCTAGATCTTCAAGGGATTTCTTATCTACCATTTTATGTGAAAGAGTGGAAGGTAAAAATTTTACACGAAATCATGTTCGGATGGCACATGTGTTCATTGTGTTGGCTTGCAACATTTTCCAATTTTCGAACACATGGATAGTACATATGCAGTTGGAAACAAAATTGTGGAATTTGGAAAATACAAGACAATGACCTATAGTCTAAAAGATGGGAAAGAAGCAAAAATGTGTGAATTGGTCAGTGATAAGATTCCAGTGTATCAATTTGTGGGAATTTTTTTGTGATCATGTGGTCTATGAGTATGCAAGGCATACAAATAGAGCTTGATGGTTGGACTCATAGTTCAAATTATGCAAGGACATGTTTCCACTTCATAGCATTGTTTTAGTTGTCAACTTTGCAAAGAACTACACACTACAACCATAGAATGAGGTGCAATCACAATACTACAACTCCACATAGGCTGCTATATTTTTGCATATAGCATTCATTCATGAAGTTGATATTACATAGGATAACAAGAAGGTATTGAGGGAGTATCACTTTTACATCAGTGATGATTGCACACATTCTGTAGAGTTCGTGCAAGGTTGCTTTCAAATGTTCTACATTGATTTGGCTAGTAGGGGCATATCATTCAGTGAGCATATCATATGGTCAAATAATTGTAAATCACAATTCAAAAACTTCAAAATGTTTTATTGGTTGAGGAGGATGCATAGGATCAATGGTGTTCAATATATGTATAATTTCTCAGAGGTTGGGCATGGAAATGGGGAACATGATGGTGCAAGAGCATGTATCAAAAGAGCCTTAACACGAGAAGAGTTAAAGTACAAAGACATTCCAAAGTTGACATACAAAATCAATTATCCAGTGGTGTAATCATGCTATGGATCAAGGTAATGAAGGTATTCTTTAGTTCGTATATTTTTTTGGTTGGTATATGTTACTAACATTGCAAAATATGAGCATTGTTGTACACTAACGAGATTGAGTGAGCTACACTCTTTTAGAAGCTCCAATGTAGATTCATGGACTATCCATACATGAAAGATGCATGCTTTTTTTCTTCATGTCTAGTTCAAGCATGGAATGACTATGACTCAAAGGAGTGGGCTGAAAATTGGTCGTTAAGAAGTCTAACCTTACTTGACACGTACAAACTCCCTACAAATCATGGAGATGCAATCACCTGTTTACTTTGATCATGTATCAGATCTACGAGAACTAGGTAACATATCTTCTTGCATAGTTTACAAAATTCCTAGTTTTATCTTACTTTTTATTTTTTTGTAATGTTCATTAAATACATCTAACTGGATGCTCATAGCAATGCAGGGCATGTTTATGCAGTGATTATAGATGAAGACAATGAAGAGGGAACAAATTATTATTTGTGTCATTGTATTGAGGCCAAAAATAAATTGGAGGTCCCAGTTACAGATGGAGAAAACATAGAATATCCTACAGGTTTGATCGATGTTACTAGAATATGGCTTAGAAGGTATCCAGTTAAGAATTATGATGTCTAGTTGTTTGAGGACTTTGACACACATTAGAAGATTCTTCACTACTCCAAACTTTTTGAAGTAGCCAACATTAATTTGATCAAATATTAGTGCAGACCTACAAATAAGAACTTGTGGAAGGTGCATGAGTCTGACCATTAGGAAATACTTGACACAATAAAGAGCATAGCAGACCAGGATGGTTTGTTGGATTGATTTGTAAGTATGTACACTTAATTTGTAAATTCATGTTAAATTGATCACTTTTTTTGGGTTATTCAAATATATATCATTATCTTGTGTTTTCACTACTATGGAAATGAGAAAATCACATATATTGTAAAGTTTCCATTTTTTAAATCATATTATTTCCCAATTTTTAATATGACTTCATATTTGTATCTTAGACTGAAACTCAAACTTACACTACATTTTGATCATAAAATCATAACCTCATGGTTTTTTGGCTAATCATGATCCCATTTGACACCCAACTCACCTTCTACATATTATTCATTTCAATCCTGGTACTTAGTTTTGTGGATTTGAACATATTTTTTGTGTTTTTGGACCAAAACTAGGGCATGTGCACAACTTGTAAACCACTCCAAATTTTATAATAATGATGCTTATGGGAGCATAGGGAAGTGTGCAAATTATTGGACTCATACCACACGTGCAAAGGACTGATCCATTATACCCCTGTTTTCATGCTTATTTAATGGCAACAAGACTGTTTTTATACAATTTATTGAGTTTAATGTTTTCAAATAACTTATTCTTTTAGAGACATGCTAGAAATTATCAATTGTATCTTCTCGTAAAGTTTCAAGCTATGATTCAATCGTTTACCCTTTGTTGTTCCAAAATAGACCTCAAATTAGGCCTAATTTGACTACTAATACCTACCGTTTGGCTCAATTTGTACAAAGGAACCCCACTCCATTTTCACACATGTCAAACAAGGTCTTCATGAAAGTTATACCTTGATCTACTATGAAACAAGAGAATACCATTACAAAAGGTTGGAAATGCATTGGAAAGGTTGGAAAGATCACCTAAGTTGCTACAATCTTCCATGGAGACATTTAGTTATAGATATAGCTTTAATTGAAAACCCTTTCTACAAGTTACATTGCATGTTATTTTCCCTTATAGAGTTTAATTGCATGACTTTATGCCTTAAACAAAATATAAGACACTTTCTATTAGAAAGCTAGCTCAAAGATCAACATTAATTTAGTTCTTTGGATAGTGTCATTGGGATCACTTCTAGTCAAAAAATTCCCTTCATTAGTACAACCTTATATAGAAAACCTTAGAAGGGGTAGAAAGTTAAGAAAACCTAAATATTGACTCTCATGAATGAGGTTGTCCTATGTAGTTTGAAGTGTCTCATTATCTAAGCTCTTGTTGTTGTCAAATCCCTTTCATCAATGTGCATACCCTCCTCTATTATCCTTTCATTGATCAATTCTCTTGTGAAAATATATTTCAAATGCCAACTTTGTTGAAATAATGGATGCACAATGTCCCTATGAATCCACATTCTTTAAGAGGACCTTTTCCGAGAAGAAATTCACCCACACTGAAAGTGTTGCAACTTGGGCATGCAAATTGAGATTATTTAATTGATCTAGAATATGATTACAAATGTACAAGACCCTTCCTTATATAGGCAAGGTTGAGATAAAAGATGTATTAATATGTTGCCATGTGTCTTGATCAAACATCATGTGACAACATGTAAACCCTAACTAACTACCCTAGGGAATGATGAACTAATTAAGATAAGTTCTAGATGATATTCTAGAATGAATATTATCTCCTAAATACATGGAAAAGGGGATGGCCCCATTATTAATTATTTTCTAATAATGCAACCTAGGACTTAATTAATTAAATAAAAGGCCTAAGTTAAACTTATGCTAGTGTAATTAAATAATTAATTACACCAACACCTCCCCATAAGTGCAACTTAGGGAGGTAATGAAAATGCAGTGATTATGCAACGATGGAATGATGGGTCCCAACTACATGATGGAAATTTTAGGTACCCATTTACAAATGAGAATGAAATGCCTCTAATCTCCCACAAATGGAGAAAAGAGGAAAACCAAGTGGGAAGAAAATCCCTCTCCAAAAAGGAGATGAAATGAAAAAAAGTGAGGAAGGATGGAAGAATCCATGATACCCCCAAGTACACCATCCATCACATGGATACAATACAATAAATAGCCCACCCATAGGAGGGAAATAGAGAGAATATATAGTCCCCCCAGAATATGAGATCAACTATAAAAATGGTAAGTTCCTGAAGAAAAAACATGATCCAATGTCAACAAACAATTTGTCTCCCTTTTGGAAGAAACACAACCAAGTAGAAATGCGAGGATGCTTCACATTCCAGATAGGAATTGAAGGAAGGGGGGATGAATGTGAATGACGATGATGTCTTTGAAAACTGCTCATATGTATCCTTTTCCACTGAGGATGAAGATACCACAATCAAATTAGGTACATGCCCAATCAATGAAGAAGGTGAAAAATTAGGACAATGCGGAAAATGATGTTGAACAAGATCTAAAGACTAAAATACAATGATCCTTCCATTGAAGGAATAGATGGAGACTAGATTACCCCCCTGAATGAAGTGTCAAGACTATTGAAAAAAAATTGAAGCAACAAAGGTGTCCAAACCACATGTCTCACACTAGGAAGAAGAAAATCTAATGGTAGATGCTGAAGAAACTCCAACTCCATAATGAAATGGGAGGGAAGAAGTCTGATATATGAAATCTCTAAAGAGAAAACAAGTGCCTCCAAGATAGTCTTTGGCTCCCCAATCAAGCTCAAGATAAAGGAATGTGGAGACTAAAGAGAACTATCCATAGTAGGATCTAAATAGAGGAGAGATATCCCCTCAAGAATGTCCTCCAAACCTATAGAAGTAGCCAAGTCAGAAATACATAAAACAAAGCCATCCTATGATGTCAAGTGTGGAAAACTAAATGTGTCCTAATGAATGGGAATGATGGAAGCCTTAATCAATGACTCTGGACAAGGAATCACTGAAATTGAAGGTATATCAACAGTCTATGATGGAGAAGAAGCATCTGTAAAACTCTGGAAATCTTCATCTGAAGATTCAAGACATTCCAAATCTATAAGCTCCTAAATAGCAATATCATCATGGGGTACCTGATCTAAAGAATGGCATGCTGGATCATGAGCATCAAGGAATGGAGGAGTGTCATAATATCCATATAGCTCCCAAATATTAGTACAAATGATATGAGGACAATCACAATGATCAATAGATTTCAAAATATCACCATCAACTTGTATTGCAATGATCTCTAAGATAGTATATCTGTTGCAACTCCAAGAAAATTCTTGAAGACCTTCACTTGGATGGGGAACTATACCATACAAATGTGGAAATAATTCAAGTGATTGGAGATGGTTTATGATGCCATATCACCATTGTTTATATTTTCCTTTGTGCAACATAACTAGAGAAGGATAATATGCAAACCCAATAATGTTCTATAAAATTTCTCCAAGATTACAAAGACAATGACCTTCAATTAAAACTTCCAAATAATGATATGCAACTAAAGAGATGCCTCCCAAATCAAAATATCCTTCTTCAAATTTTAGGATGTTCAAGTAATTGAACAAATACACCAAATTGGAAAAAACCAATGCAAAAGCACCTAGAGCTGAAACTGAACAAAAGGAAAGGACTAATGAAAAAGGCTTTGTAATACCTTCTTGATGTCGCTGGAATCATCGAATTTTGATAAATGGTTCAGATGATATGAGCCTTTAAGTCCAAATTAGGGTTATGACTTCAGTTGACTATAGATTTTTCATTTGCACCACTAGAAAGTGCATTTAATCCTCTTTTCGTTGGTATCTCATTTGCCAATTTTTGATGTCATGGTGAGAAGATATAGCAATTTGAAAAAAAATTCCCTATGAGGGCCTGTAGGGTAAATAGGTGAAAAAAATAAGCACTGTGAGCTAAAAAAAATTCAACCCTTGGTCTTCGATATGACCATGGGAATAATGGTAGGTTAAAAAAACATGCCACTCAATGGGCGGTGGTGGAGCGGTTGAAATGGGCGGAGCGGTGATGTAGGGCAACGCCACTCAAGATAGAGGATCCTTCGGTCATGTATGTGGCCGCAGCAGAGAGAACGAAGGATCAGGCCAGGATGGGATTGCCAGTGATGGTGAACAGCCGACGTTGGTGAGTAGATCGACCAACAGACGAAACTTGAACGGAGCAGCCGGTGTGGATGTGACAGGTCTCAACTGTAGTACTCTCCTCTGTAGGATATTAAAAACACTGCCAAAAATAGATGGGGTTGACAATAAGTCAATACCCTATAGAGACTTAAATGGTGCCGATAACAATAGATTTTCTGCAGACAGATTAAGCCAACTGTATTTTGATTTTTAATATTGCTTTATAGCAATTAAAAATCAACTATATAAATATGCCGAAAAGATTTATTAGTGGAAATTTTTAAAAAAATTGATATGTTGACTATAAATAAAATAGGCTCGATGATATAAAACACCAAACCCTATGCTGACGAGGTATTAAAATTGCAGTTGCCCGAATAATTAAAAATCAAACCCCTATGTATATAATCACTCCAAAAAGAATTTTTTTTGCCAAAAATTATAGAAATAAGCCTAAAAATTTTTGAAGGAAAAATGGCTTGCAACTAAAAAAAGTTTGCCAGAGAGTACAACTGACAGGGAGGATTTTTTACTTGAAATTGTACGAATCGTACTATTTGATTTTGCAAACCCTAAAAATACCTCTGATGGCTCTCGAGTTGATGTATCTGATTTTTATGAATGAACAGGCGATCCTAGGGTTTTGAGGCCTTCTGAAGACAATGGCGAGCTCGGATTGGACACAATCTGCTCCAAAAATTAGCTTGATCCCCAGGTGGAGCCAACTAGCCTGCAATGAATCTACCTAGCCCAACTTTCTTGATCTTGAGATGAATCTTCAATAGAAAATCTCTGATACCATGTTGAAATAATGGATGCATAATGTCCCTATGAAGTTCTAGTCTTCAAGAGGACCTTTGTCAAGAAGAAATTCACCCACATTGAAATTGTTGCAACTTGGGCATGCAAATTGAGATTATCTAATTCATCTAGAATTTAATTAAAAATGTCCAAGACCCTTCCTTATATAGGCAAGGTTGAGATAAAAGATGTATTAAGATGTTGTCATGTGTCTTGATCAAACATCATGTGACATGTAAACCCTAACTAACTACCTAGGGAATGATGAACTGATTGAGATAAGTTCTAGATGATATTCTAGAAGGAATATTATCTCCTAAATGCATGGAAAGGGGATGATGCCATTATTAATGATTTTATAATAATGCAACCTAGGACTTAATTAATTAAATAAAATGCCTAAGTTAAACTTATGCTAGTGTAATTTAATAATTAATTACACCAACAAACTCCATAAGTTTGTTATTGAACTTATAAATTTAACAAGATCTATATTTTTATTTATCTATAAAAACAAATCTATAAATGACAATTGTTATGAATAAATAAATTAGGATACAAGTTTGAAAGTGAATTAATTACCAATGGTTCATGCGATGTTTGGGTGAAAAAGTAGCGAGCTCTTTTTTCAAAGCGATGAGATTGTTGGTAGTTTCAAAGCCTCAGAAGATTTGGCTACTGCAATGAAGGCATTGTAATGTAGAAGCTTTTTCCAAGACAACTCCCTTGATTTTTGTGCTTGATAATTTTGTTGAAGATACTTTGAGTAATGATGGAGACCACACCTTGTTCAAAAGGGGTGGGTCTGGTTCCTCCTCCATGGTGGCTTTGGCAACCTGGATAACAACATAATGTTTTACAATGAAATAAAACACAACATAAATGGATCCAGTCAAGTACATAAAAGCCTCATTGAAACTATGGAAAGTTACCTTAAGATTCCACACAAATTATGTTCTAGTGTCAAGGATGCCGAAGAGAAAAATGGCAGTTTGCACGAAAAATATTATGAAACCCAACCAAAAAAGATATGTTTATAAAATGAGATGAACCCAGACCACCCTCCTACAATTGTTGCTTCAATCCATGACCACGTAATCCAACTACAAAACAATATACAACCACCTGCAACTAAAAATTTCTGGCACATGAAATCCATGTACACTTATGCACATCCATGCATAAACATGTTGCATTTTCATTGGACCATTGTAGCAATGTTTGCAAATATTATGAAATATGTTTGAAAAAGAGAAATCATGTTTCTTTAATAATTTATTAAATATTTTCAAGTTGATTTCATAGTCATGTTCAAGAGATAAAATGCTAGAAGGAAAAATCCTAAAAAGGGATTTGTTGTGGCCCTTCAAATATTAATCCTAAAGCAATAAACATACCACAACAAATTTTAGCTCTAATATTTTGAGGTAACTTCCAGCGTCTATCTATTAGGTGTAGGCTAATTCTATAGGCTCTCATAAAGATTTAAGGTAAGACTTGAAGTTCCAAGTTTTCAAGGTCTTTTGAATAAATACTATTGTTAAATATTATTAATGATATGTTGGAGTTATACTAGTAACTCACTAATATTTTTATAAATTTTATTACATTTTTTTTGGTTCTAGTATGAGTTTTTTATATTACAATATTGTATATAGTTTGGTTAATTATTTAAAAATATATTTTTTATTATTTTTTATTTTATTTTAATAATCTTAATTTTTCTCATTAAAAAAAATAAATTTATAAGATTAAAATTGGAAGTGGCTAATTTCCCCAACAAAAACGTATAAAATTCTATGCATAAAACATAAAACATGATGTTAGCATTCTTAACATCATACAAAAATGCAATATGGGACCCACCACAAAAGTGATGGAGGGATAATAGTGGTTATTTAGGGAGATCAAAGTGCAAAAGGGCAACAAACTTTGACGAGCTATTACTTAGAAACCGTGGGACTTAGAAACATTTATTATAAAGGTATAGGATCATGTAGGGACGCTCTACAATAACCTCTCTCTATTTTTGATATCTCTGATCCATTTGTCTATGGTGACGAGTTTTCAGTTGATAGAAAAAGCATCAAATGCATGCAGTGTAAAGTTGCAAGGCACTGGTGTAATTTTCGCTTTATTCATCATGTGACCAAAATGACAATTCCAACACATACAGATGGGTATATTTACACTATGAAAGGTCATGTTTCACACCAGAACATTCTGGAATAGTCCAAGCTACATTGCACCGATGATATCTCTTAAGAGACCAAAGTGTAAAAAGGGAAACAAACTTTTATGAGTTGTTACTCAGAAACCATGGGACTTAGAAACATTTCATCTACAATTACAAGATCATGTAGGGCTCATCTACAATAACCTCTCTCGGTTTTTTATATCTCCAAACCATTTTCTCGTGGTGATGAGTTTTCAGTTGATGGAAAAGGTCAAATACATGCAGTGTAAAGTTACAAGGTGGTGTTATTTTTTTTCTATTTGTCATGCAACCAAACTGACAGTTCCAACACATCTGAATGGGTAGGTTTATGCTAGGAAAGTTCCTTTTTTGCACCCAAACATGTCGAAATAGTTTGAGCTACATTGCATCGGAGATATCTTTTAAGAGACCAAAGTGCAAAAGGGAAGCAAACTTTGACGAGTTGTTACTCAAAAATTGTGGGACTTAGAAAAATTTCATTTGAAAGTACGAGATCATGTAGGGCCGTCTATAATAACCTCTCTCTTTTTTTGATATCTTTGATCCATTTACTCGTGGTGATGAGTTTTCAGTTGATAGAAAAAGCGTCAAATGCATGAAGTGTAAAGTTGCAAGGTGGTGTAATTTTCATCTTGTTCATCATGCGACCAAACTGGAAATTCCAACATGTCTGGGTGGGTGGTTTTACACTAGGAAATGTCTTTTTTCACACCCAAACATGTTGGAACAGTCCGAGCTACATTGCACTGACAATATCTCTTAAGAGACCAAAGTGCAAAAGGGTGAAAATAATTGACCTATTGTTACTAAGAAACCATGGGACTTTAAAACATTCTTTCAGAAGGTACATGATCATGTAGGGCCCCTCTACAATAATCTCTCTCAATTTTTTATATATTTGGTCCATTTGCTCGTGGTGACGAGATTTCAGTTGATGGAAAAAGTGTCAAATGCATGTAATGTAAAGTTGCAAGGTGGTGTAATTTTCATTTTGTTCATCATGCAACAAAACTGATAGTTCTAACACATTTGAATGGGTAGGTTAACACTAGGCAAGGTCTTGTTTCACACCCAAAAATGTCAAAACAATATGAGCTACATTGCATCGGTGATATCTCTTAAGAGACCAAAGTGCAAAAGGACAGTAAACTGTGATGAGTTGTTACTCAAAAACCTTGGGACTTAGAAACATTTTATTAGAAGTTATAGGATCATGTAGGGACCCTCTATAATAACCTCTCTCGGTTTTTGATATCTTTGATCCATTTGCTCGTGGTGACGAGTTTTTAGTTGATGGAAAAAATGTCAAATGTATGCAGTGTAAAGTTGCAAGGTGGTTTAATTTTCGTTCTATTTGTTGTGCGAATAAATTGACTATTCCAACATATCTAGATGGGTATTTTTACACTAGGAAAGGTCTTGTTTCACACCCAAACATGTCAGAACATTCTGAGCTACATTGCATTGCGATATCTCTTAAGAGACCAAAGTGCAAAAGCATAGAAAACTTTGACGAGCTATTACTCAAAAATCATGGGACTTAGAAACATTTTGTCTAAAGGTATAAGATCGCGTAGGGCCCCTCTAAAATAACCTATCTTGTTTTTTATATCTCTGATCCATTTGCTCGTGGTGACGAGATTTCATTTGATGGAAAAAGTGTCAAATGCATATAGTGTAAAGTTGCAAGGGGTGTAATTTTTGTTTTATTCGTCATGCGACCAAATCGACAGTTCCAACATGTCTAAATGGGTAGGTTTTAATATTTTCATAATTTCTAAGCATAAAGTAATCATAAATACAAATAGAGTAATCTTGTTGAAGACACATCTGGTCATGAAGCAAACACATAAATATGCATAATACATGAAGTATGAGGCATACGTGTGAATACACGTAATACATGAAGTATACATAGGAAGCATGAATCATACACATGAATACACATAATATATGATGTATACATAGGAAGCATGAAACATACACGTGAGAACATAAAGTGTACACAAGAAGCATGAAGCATACATGTGAATACACATAATACATGAAGCATACATAGGAAGCATGAAGAACAAATTTTATCAATGTCTTTCTCAAATGAAATTATCTCCCTTTTATGTCTCAAGTTTGAGGGAATCACACCTTTTCAATAGTTGCAACTCTTCATTATTGCATTTGGATACAATAGTAATTCAATTTTGGATAAGTTAATTTGTTAGTACTTATCAAACTAGAAAGCATTTTGATAAACAAGATTTTTAATATTTTCATAATTTCAAAGCAAAGGTAATCGTAAATACAAATGGATTATTCTTGTTGAAGATACATCCGGTCATGAAGAAAACACATAGATATACATAATACATGAAGTATGAGGTATACATGTGAATACATGTAATAAATGAAGTATACATAAGAAGCATGAAGAATACATGTTAATACAAGTAATACATGAAGTATACACAGGAATAATAAAGCATACAAGTGAACACATGAAGTATACCTAGGAATCATGAAGCATACATGTGAACACATGAAGTATACACATGAAGCATGAAGTATACACGTGAACACATGGAGTATAGGCAAGAAGCATGAAGCATACATGTGAATACATGAAGTATACATAAGAAGCATGAAGCATACACGTGGATTCACATAATACATGAAGTATACACATAAATACACATGAGACACAAAGCAAGAAACATACATGTGAATAAGTGAAGCATGTACTCAAATACACATAAGTCATGAAGTATACACATGAATACACATAAGTCACAAAGTATACATTGGAATACATGTAAGTCACAAAGTATATATGTAAGTTGTAAAGTATACACTTGAATACACGTAATTCATAAGTCGCAAGCCATGAAGCATATGTACGAATACACATAAGTCACAAAGTATTTACATGAATACACATGTCAAAAAGTATGAATACACGTAAGTCACCAGTATACACATGAAAGGCACACTCGTATAGAAATGCATTATTGGCCTACTTAAGAAGAAGGTTGTATAGTATATTAAAGAAGCTAGCAGGTTTATTAGCCTTAACTGTAGGAGTCTTTAGATAATTAAATGTATACTCAGTAAAATTTGTCATAAATGTTAGAAAGCTATAGACACATGTGAAAACTTGAATGTAATAAAACTCAGTAATTATTTAAGCATTAGATGAATAATCGATGAATATCCAACAATAACAATCAAGAACAAGATGTAAACAACACCCATGCCTACAACATTCAAGAATATGATTTACACAATATACATGATAACATCATTCAAAATAGCTATCAAAAATAAGATTTACTTAATCCTCATGTTGACAAATTTTAGGATAGAACTATATAATTTGATAGCAAAGGTAAAATAAGATTTGCATTAATCAAAAAGCCATAAAACTATACAATAATATATGTCAATAAAAGTATACAATATATCCAATAAAGTTATACAAACTTACTACAAAAGATCCATATGGACATAAAATGTCACATATATCGATAGTACAAAACATGTGTTCAAAAATGCCACATAGGCATACAACAAACAACCCTAATACATTCAATTTCCTACCATGGTATGAAACTAGTTCAATCTAAAGGCTTCGGGAAGGTTTGGATCGAGGTTGACTCCTTAAATGTTATTAATTTCCTTAAAAAGATTAGCCCTCCTTGTTGGTCTATTGAACCTATTACTTTTGATGCTTTGGCAATATTGAATACCTTTGAGTAATGTTTCATCTCTCACATTTATCATGAGGGTAATGGGCTAGTAGACAAGTTTGCAAATTTTAGGGTTCTTGATTCTAAAGTGTGGGATAGGATTGACCCCCTCCCAATTGATATCCAATCTATTGTCAATCATGATACACAATCCATTTTGGGAGGGGGTTCCCTTCATGATTATTTTAAGTCACATGTTGATTCTCATATAGAATTTCAAGTCCAAGTGTGATTTCTTTGAGGAGAGCTCATTTCAATTTAATGATTTTACTAATGTCTAAAAAGATTTGCATTTAAGGATAATGATGACTCCCAATATTTTTGGTACTTCCACACAGATTGTGGGTATTTTTCAAGCTTATTCCTTCTCAAGGCTTCTTCTCTTTTGTATCATTTCCAAATACCTGAAGTTGGTGTGGCTCTGCTCTATGCTTTTCATGGGTGGAAAAAGGAATTGAATTGAACCTATTTCCTACAACACTACCAAAAGAAACAAGAAGATATTAGGTCTTTTAGAGGAGGTTGGTATCACTCCTTATATTGAAATAAATCATGGCTTTGATCTGGTGGTTTCACGAGCCTTCATCAACAGTTGGAAAAATAGAGTCCTTAGGGTGTTTGGCCTAGAATTCAGTATTATTGAAGAATTGATTGGCAACATTACTAGTATGACTATTGAGGGTAGGAAGGTATAAAGGGACAAAAAGGAGTCAAATGTTGTCATGGCATCCTTCTTCAAGAGGAATGAAAGGGAGCAATTTTAGAAGGAAAAATATGGCAACTTTGCTCATAGCTCCATAAAGCCCATTTGGGGTGATTTGGCAGTTGAAATTATGAGGTACATGACTCTGGATAGTCACTTTTTTGTTCTTGTTAGTTACCATTTTGTGTTAAACCATTTTAGACATAAGAAGATTGCATCTTTCCCCTATTATTTGTTGGCCTCCTTAGAGAATGGTATTAAAGACTTTAAGAGGAATCCCAGGAACCACATTCTTCATGAGGGTTAAATTTTACTCATAATGGATTATGCCAAGTCCTCCATTCCAAATGAACCCAAGAAAATTACTAAAAGCAATCCTAAACAGTCAAAGTATAGGTATGATACTAGGTTTGATATGGGTTCTACTTCTGAGGAATGTAAAGATGGTTCAGATGCCTCTATGGAGGTCCTCTCGGATCCTTCTGAGGATTTTGATCCAAAGCTTAAAAATAAGGTCAAAAATCATCAACCTTCTAAGTCGAATGGGTATATTACTAGTAGTGAGGAGGACAAGATTCCTGAAAATTTTACTAAAACTCAGAAGGTTAAGTTAGGTAAATTTTTGGCCCCTACTATTAAGAAGTTGAAGGTGAAGGGTGAAGGCCTCACCTTTGGTAAGAAGAAGATGATTGAGGTTAATGAAGTGGGTGAGGAGGTTGAGTCCCCTATTTCAAACTAGAAGAGGAAGATGCGGTTGCATGGAGGTAACAGACAGAAGAAGGCAAAGGGTAAGAAGAATTCTAGCAGTAGGAAATGTAGGCATCAGGAGGATTTTGTTAGTGATAATCTTGATGAGACTCCAAATGATGAGCCCTAGCAGTCTGTTGATGAAGGTCTTGAGAAGGATAAGGAGCTATGTATTCTTGAGGCTGCTGAGGTGGAGAATTCTAAATGCAAAATTAAAGTTCTTGATGGTGGTTATAAAGGTAAAGAAGTGTTGCAGGAAGTGCAAGATACTCAAGATGCTCCTAAGGACAATCTGGTTGATGATAGGGATATTTTCAATTGCAACCAGGAAGATTTTCTGAATTTGTTGGGGATGGCGAAGGATGGCTCTATCATTTTCTTCATACTTTTCAAATGGTTTTTTAATGAGCTGAACCTTACCAATGTTAAGGTTCATTCTTTGGTTAACAATTTTGGGGTTAATCCCAATCCCTAGGGGTCTTTTGTTTAGGACCAGGTGAACCAATTGTTTGATGTTCTAAAGACAGTTACTAATGAGATGCTGAAATTGAAAAGGCATTTTAAGTTTAGAATCTCGATCTTGGAGGATAAAATGTCAAGATCCTATGAGAACCTGGAAACTGTGGTTAAATTTTGTAAGTCATCTCTCCATAATAAAGCTAAGGGTCTCTAATTTCTCAATGAAAAGGCTAGGCTGTGGAAAGGGGATTCTTCAGGTGTGATTAAAGATGTTACTAGTTTGGTGGATCTCCACAAAGATCTGAAGGAGGGAGAAAATGATAGGGGCCCCTGCACCCATACGCACAATAAAACTAAGAAGAATTTGGGGGTTTCTGCGAAGGAGGTTGTTGAGGTTATGGAAATGAATGAAAATATCACAGCTAGTTATCTAGAAGCTACTAACATTCTGAAAAATTTGTAATTACTTGTTGGTTTTGTCTTATTTTTTGGCTGGTTGGACACTTGTTTTTTTGTAATGGGTGGATTTTTTGTATGTTTTAATTATCATTAAAAGTAGTTGTCTTTTTTGTAAAGGGTTTTGGGTCCGCTTCAAAACTTTCTTTTCCTATAATAAAAAATGACCCTAATGCATGGTCATTTCCCACTAGGGGAAGGAAATAGATCGCACACTTCCTTCGACTGTCAATTGGATGGAGATGCAAGTGATGTTGTCTTTTGAACATGCTCACTCATCCTCCTCTTTTCACTTCTTTGGAGGTTCAACTAATACAATAAGAATTTTAGATGTAAATATATATAAATTGAATTGTGGACTGACATATAATAGAAAAATCACTTACTGCAAATAAATAATCATCATGCTCATTCGCAATAGCAGCACATTGACAATATGGCGTGACAAGAACCTATAGCAAGTATCAATATAGCAATTGAACTACATACGAGTATCATTAAAAAAATTAATAATAGACCAATAAATGACCAAATATAAGGTGAAATTTACTAATTTGTCGCATACCTCTATCAAAGGATTAGAACCTGCTACTACTGCACCAACTGCATGGTCCATCATGCCATGAACATCAGAAGGGTTGTCTAATGTCAACATCTGAAAAATTAAACAGCAAATATGAAGTTTCAAATAATGTTTCAAAAAGAACAATCATATGGAATTGTGCTAAAAAGAACAATCATATGGAATAGTGTTTTTTTCGATTACCAAAACTGCCTAACATTGTTTTATAACACCATTGAATAGTAAAGGTTACCTGAGTGAAAGTTGCTTGAGGATGACAATAGCGAGGTGTCGATGTTGAAGGTCCACCAACAAACTATTTGACATCCAAAGTGTGTTATGAGACAATCATTCATTTAAGGATAAACTATTCACATGCAATGATTATTTCTTTAATATTGGTTACATACCTATGGACTCCACAATGTAAACATGTAGGGGTATGTGGTAAGGGCACACATAACATCAACACTCTGACCCTAAATTTTTAGCATATTCATTTTACTAATTTAGTTATTCTTACATTTCATAATAAAATTTTATAAACAAAATTAATTGAACTTGTTGAAGTTTACTTGAGTATCAATGCCAAATATTTGATTCAACAAGGCATTTGTCATGACCATATGCTCTACAACTGATGTATCTTATGTAGCTACATCCCGAACACTCTCACCATCATACATGCAAACACCATTGCAAGAGTGAAAAATGTGGGCTAGAACTCTGGACTTAGAAGACTCACCCACACCAAGCTTTGCTAGAGGCCTCACACACTGTACAAGGCTCTAAGTAAGCAAGATAATTGATTCTAGCATGTCCACCTTGACATTGTCTTTGACAATGAAAGGAACAGTGACATGCTCCACCATGGGATTTTACAAGGGTCTCGGTTCCAAATATAGATTACATCGTGCACCTGATCTATCATGTGTGGAGCCCCCACCTCTACCCTGAAAGTCTAAATAGTTAAAATAATTTGGCATCTTATTGAGGAAAAATTCACAATAGAGTTTCCTCAAAAACTACTGCAGGACCTCGTAGTTATTGTATGGAGGTTGGTCAAAAACCATCCACCATCACTCCCAAAACTTATTTTTAATTAACTCATAGCGGCACCAATGGATGGGGAACCTCCTGCATGCATGTGATAAAGATGCATTGGTTCTTGGGTCTGTGAAAAGGGCACACAAGTCAACTTTGCTAATTTTTTCTTTCTTCACTTGTGCATAGGAAAGTCCACTTGCATAAAATCATTTTAATTCCTCCCTCTTATTCGACCAAAAATTAATTTGTTCACTCATTGCTTCTACATGAGATACAATCGACTTTAGTGATTTGACAATGCCTCTCCTATAAGGGTGGGTTGTAGCATGTTCATTTAATCTTGCAATCAATCAAGTTCAAACTCTCTTTTGTTGTTTTCAATTTGATTTAAAATATTTTCTTGAGTGATGGAAAATTCAAAAAAAAAAATTGAGTTCCCATGATGAAAAAATTTGTTTTGCACACTCAGAAATGCACTTGAAAAATTTGCCCCAATGACCTACTTTGGAGGGTCATAATTTAGAGCTAGTTGATTTTCATGCCAAATCCCATGGCGAGCGTACTCATTTTTCATATCTGAACATGTATGTTTGATTTCAGCTTCCTGTGATGATTTTTGATAGGGTTTTGAAATGCAAAGCTGGAGAGTTCTAGGAGTGTTTTGTTGTTTGCATACTCTCAGTCCTGCGAAGTGGCCTCCTGTTCAAACTGATATTTCACAGCTGGATGATCGTCATGGAAAATGGATTGGTGCTCTACATTTCCCTCATATTCAGATACTATCTAGTTCGGTTTTAGAGCCACAGGATCAAGTTTGATAGTTTACCATGTCAAAAGCAAAGGCAATTTGTCATATTTTGACATTTGAATGTTTCAAGAAGGTCAATTTTGACCCTTAATATCTGGTGAAGAATGTGGACTGAAGAAAATTCGTCTTGCACACATACCCAATGGACCTAAATGACTAAATGCTTCCAGTGGTAGCTTCCCAAGAGGTGATTTGGTATTTTTTCAAAGTGGTGACTTGGTGAGCCCTAATTGGCTTTTGATAGGTGCAGTTGCAGAAAAGTCTGATTGAGCCACTTTGGATGTTAATATCTTGCACCTCAGGATGATTTTTTCTAAGTTGTTTGTTGTAGTGAATTCTCAGTTCAAATGGTAAAATGCGTACTCAATTTTAGGCCCTTTGGATGAGTTTTGATGGGTTATTTAATTATCTTCTAACCGCTACCGGGTCAAAATTGGTGTTCTAAAAATTTTCAAACTTTGCAATTATAAAGGTGACCCATTTCTCATTTTGGTTCAAAAAATCTCCAGCTCCATTTTCATCAAAAAATGGAGGTCATCTGATGGATTATTTTAATGCATTTCAGTCATGTCAAAGGCATCCAGTAGACCAGTTTACAAGGGAGGTCCTAGAAATCTCTTAGCGATGCAACTTTTGAGAAGATGGGTTTTCTCTAATTAATTGATAATGTCCCTACACAAATATTTATGGCTTTAGGTGTTCCAATTTGTCTGCAGTGAATTTCGTCCATTTGGACCACATACGAAATTAAAAATTGCTATATTTCCTAAAGTTGTAAAACATAATATTTTAAATGTTATCAAAAGAAAAATTTGTACATGAATTGAGAAATTAGGGCATGTTTCAATTTTTAATACTTTATAAAGTTTCAAACTTTATAAGTTGTACTTCACGGCAGCTTCCCCGCCAGCCCATGGAAGCTCTTGCTGATGGCAGCAGGTGCTCATGGGAGTGGGGATTGGTGAGAAGGTTTGGAAGCATTAAAATATTCACAGAGGAATTTTTTTTTTCAAGGGAAGGTTAATATTTTGCAACCTTCTAATGTTTCAAATTTTAATAAATGTTTATTCCTGTGAACCCGTGGACATAATACTGCCATCACCAAATGTGAGCGGGAAAGCGGGAGAGGAGGTGTGGCCAACATGGAAAGGGGATTAAAATGTCCTTAAATGCTTTATTAAAACTTGGCAATGTTTATTAATGCTTAAACAAAGCTTATTCTCTTTTTGCCTGTGATCCCGCAGTTGCAAGTGTTGCCCATAGAGGAAGGGCACAGGCTGGCAGGGAGGCTATTTTATGGCATTTTTGAGGCTGCGAGAAGATTGCTTGAGGGATGAATATGTCTCCCATCCTTAGTTGAACACTTGGGGAAAGTTTTGGAGCATTAAAATTGATGAAATTTGTTGATTTGAGTCTCCAAAAATGGTCTGCAACTTCTCTCACGCTCTAGCAATTTTTTTTGGATGTTATTTGAAGCATTTTTAAATGCTTATTACCAATGAAAATGCCCTGCCACTCCTTCCAATGCCTATTAATCAAATAAAATGCTTTTCTTCATTGAGAATGGCTTGCAATTGCTTCTCAAATTCACAGAAATTGAAAAGTGAATCACGTTTTTTGCATTTGAGACAATTTTTCAAAGTGTTTGGAGGTTCTATATGAATGTTTCTTCATCTAGAAACTTTCTCATGTCCAAGAGACAATTTGGGAAAAGTTTTATGCATTTTTTAGCTGCTAGTAAGCTTAAAAATGCCCTACAAGTTTTAATGGTAATATCCATTCTTATCTATAAAATTGAATGTGAGAGGGACATAGTTTTGTTGGTTGTTGTAAATGTTTGCTTGTTTCTGCCATTGTCCATCGAAATGCAACAGAATGTGAAGCTGCAGAACAAGAATTAGGTGTCCCTTCTAGTCAGTGAAAGTCAGGGCTGCCATCAGCATGAGGGTGCAGGGAAGTGGGGTGGACAAGGTTTGCCTGCCAGCCCATTGGTCTCCATGGTATCCTGAGAAGAAAGCAGCGGGAGAGCGGGTATTGTTGGAATGGCTCGTGGTGGGCCTGTGAAATTTTTAAGGAAGGTTTAAAGTTTTATTTTGAAGCCCGATGATAAAAATTTTAAAAGATTTCATTTTAAGTAAAAACTTTAAACATAAAGTGAAATAAATTTTTTTGATGGAATGGTTAAAATAAAGGTGTGGGTAAAGATTTTAATAGACCGACATGAAATATGTAAAATCCTCCATTGTTTGAAGGTAAAGTTTTTAAATATAAGATGGTAAAGATAAAAGGAATGGGTAGGATTTATTTTTGCTCGATAGAGTGATTTTTAAAAATATTTACCATTTTTAAAAAGCTATGAGTGAAAATATAAAATGGTGGATATGGGGTATTGGTAAAGTATTTTTCCCAAATAAATTTTAAAAGGCTTTCACCATTTTTTACAGAAAAAGTTTTTAAATGTTGTTGGGCAGAATTTTAAAGGGTATGGGTAAAAAATTTATTTTGTTTGATAAAGTGAATTAAATATTCACTATATAAAACAAGGGCCTTCACGGAAAAATTGTCTTCAGCTGGAGAAGTAAAAGCTTTCACAATAAAGGCAAAGGACTTTGGCTGCAAGTAAAATAAAATAGAGAATGCATGGGAAATGTGAAAAGCAAAAGGAGGAGTATATGCAAAATGTATTTTGTAGTTATAGGGGCGAGCAAGGTAAAATGAGGTGAAGGTTTTCACAGTCAAGGTAAAAGAGGTAGTTATGATCAATGGAGAAGGATGCGTTAGATGTTTGCTTAAGATCTCCACTCAGGGTTTTTTTTTCCTTAAGTGTATCTTTTTTTCTTATTTGAGAGGGGTTGCTCATTTTATGTTCTCATGAGAATACTTTTGTAATAGGGTCTGTAATAGAATAGGGGTATGTTTTAGGTTCTGGGAGTTTTTTTAACTTTTGTAATGAATAATGTAATTACAATACTGTCATCTTTGATAAATAAATGACAAGATATTATGGGTCAGTTTTCTCCATTGTAGACATTGCATAAGTTTTGAATATAATAAAATCAAGGGTTTTTTTTTTTCATCTTCTTGTTTTTCCCTGCATATTTGTTCATTGTTATTACTCTTATTCAAGGAGTAAGTTAAATTGTATTAACAGGAATGAAGACTTGTGCAACTGTATGCTTGGATTAATAAAGTATGACTGGTTTGGTTTCTAGTATCAATGGTGTAATGCATCATATGATAGGCATAATTATGAAAATGTGAATGTTGTAATGAGTTTTAAATTTCATAGTTTATGTGACTCCACCCTGGAATATGGCACTGGTCTCTTGATGTTGCAATTTCCTGAGATTTTTTTGTGAGAAGCTACAATTAAAATCAAATTTACTCATCTATCTCAATATGAATGTGTGTGGAATTTAATGCATATAATATGTCTCATGTTTAAGTTATACACTGCCAAAAAGGTCAGCCAAACCTTTAGGGTATTGTGTATGTTAAACATTTAAGGAGAATCATTTGTTTGTTGTGTGTTTGATGCTTTGACACACAAGTATCTGAAGGCACACTGTTGGGATCACCCTCCCAGGTTTAACAAAGCTTGAAGTGCAGGGGAGAGAAGGTTATATATCAAGCTTTCGTTCATTGGCCACTGACCTTGAAGATTCTTAAGCATAAAGGTTGGCTACCCTTTAGAGAATTTTAAGGTTTTGCTAGGAAAAACACCAATAGATTGGCGACTCTGCTGGGGAGAACTTTGAATCTCCAGTTGCAGACTGTTCTATTACAGAGTCATTTTATTTGTTGAAAAATTAAAAGATTTAAAACCTGGAGAAATAAATTGTTGTTGCATACCTAAAAGTTTCATGATCTATGGTGCTCTGTTGGTGAAAAGAACTCATATAGAAATATCACTATTGAAGATGTTTCAATTGGTTGAAGATTTTGTCCTCTTGAAGAGAGGTGGCAACTCTAGCAAAAGAACCTGATGAAGAAGTGAATAAAGTTTCAAATTTACAAAGATTTTCAATCAAGAAGAAAAATTTGTAGCAGCTGCAACATAACCAGGTATTTTTTGTTTGAAAATCCTAGAAAACTTTGGTTCCCTTATTTAGTGAAATTGAGCACTAAAATAAAGGGATATTGGAATTGAATAGTTGTAGAGGAATAAATTCTATTTGCAAATATGTATTGTTGTCCTAGTTCTCTCTCTACAAGTTGTAATATCATGCCTAAAATACAGTCATGTCCTCAAAGGAAGGTGTTCACTAGTGAAAGATACGAACCTTTGGATTTTAGTAAAATACAAGGTTACCCACATTATGTCCCAAGAAGAATTAATGAATATTTTCCTAAGTTTAGAGGAGATCTTGAAAATTCAACATCAAGACATGTACAGAGTTTTCTTGATTTGATGGAAGACTGTCAAATAATAGAAGAGGATGATATCATAATTTTTTTTGTAAGAACTTTAGAAAATAATGTTTATATTGGTTTTCTAGTCTACCAATGCATTCCATATGTTCATGGAAAGAGCTTGAGATATTGTTCATGGATGAGTTTGGTGAAGTGAATGATGAATGTTTGACTGAACAAAGAAATTTGCATACCCAAGAAGAATTTGTTGAGAAATCCAAAAATAAGGTTGAACCCATGTCATATATTGATGCATTGTGTGATATAGAAATATTGGAGGATGAATCCATCTATGATTTTCATGATAGATTCATGAAATTTTTGCTTGATATACCAAAATCAGAAAGACCCGATGAATCATTTTGCATTGTTTTTTTATGTGAGAATTGTGAGCCAGGTTTGAGTACTATGCCAACTCACTTGAATCCCCCTAGCCTTAAATGTTTATATCAATGGCTTTCAATGATTGAAGAAATGATAGAGAAATATGGGAGTGATATCATGACTAGCCTATGTGATGGTACCTTTTCTAGACTTAATCACATAGATCTAGATGGTATAGTAGAAGACAAGGATGATGCATCATTTGGTGTTGAGAATTTTGTTTCTGAACAACCAATGGAGAAAATGTATGCAGAAGAAGATTGCAGTCATAATGGTGAAGATGTAAGACATGATCAAGTAAATGAAGCATGTGAATTTAATCCTATTTTCCTTGAAAATATGGAAATGGTGAGTCAAGTTTTTGTATCAAAAGAGGGTTGCAATGATGTGGATGACACTGAAAGAATTTTCTTCTCTATGTATTTTGAATATACAGTTGAACTTTATATTGATTCTGAAGTTTCATGTCTTCATAGTGACCACATTAGTGTTGCAGATGTAAATGTGCAACCAGCTGAAAAACATTCTTATCTGGCTGATCAAGATGATTACAATCCTATTTGCAGCCCTAGTGACTATGATTCTTCTCAAGAGGAAGAGGTAGAACATATTTCCTTAAGTGAGAAGTGTTTCAATAACGATGATGACAATATTTTTGAAAGCTCACAAATGCATGGTGATGTTATGAAAACCTATGATAGTCTTGAGTGCTCCTTGAATGATCATCTCAGTTCAAATTGCGATGGCATAAGATTTCCTAAGCCCTATATGGAAATGATAGATGTTGACAACCAAGGTGACTTGAATATTTTCTCTTCAATCAATGAATGTGATGTTGTGAGAGACAATGGAATACAAAGTCCTCTTACACAAGAGCATGATGATGAACATGAATTGAACAAACTTTTTGAAGAGGAGATGTGGGGTCAACAATGTTATGGTGCATTTGGTCTTGCCTCTTCTACAAGTGTTGAGTGTGGCATTGATGCAAGCTTTCATGATGATAAGACAAAGGAGCTTGTTGATTTGAGAAATGCTTCTAAGAATGTCAATATATCAACTGCAAATGACAAAGTGTGCAATGATTTTCAATTGGAGACATCATCTAAAAGCAACTATAATGAAGAAATACATGATGGTTTTCAGCTTGATAATGAGGAGTGTGACCCTGCTAATTACTGCAGCAGTGTGAACAAGGAGATGTGTATGCAAGAGATTCAGAGGATGAATTGGTTCAGGTAGTTGATTATGAGGAGCATGCATATGATGGTAATGTCAGTGATGAACAAGGAGATCCTCTTTTGTTTGATGCTTTAGCTTCTTCTATTCTTTTTGTTGCCTTTGAAGTTATCATTGAATGTTTGAGTGAGGATAGCATTGATGTAGTTGTACATGACAGTGAAAATGTAGAGACAAATGTTAGTACAGCTAATAACATTTTCTATAATGAGTTTGCATTTGAAGAATGTGATTATGTCAACCGCATGGATGCATATGAGGACCTCTTTTCCGAATCTACAACTCATAGTCCTTCTCATGAGCAGTATGCTACGGATTTCCATGTTGGTGTAGCAATAGGTAATGCTAAGTATGATACTCCTAGCAATAGTGAATGTGTTTTGAACACTCACTATGAGGGTTTTATTGCAAACAAAGATTTTGTGTCACATGAACATGCACTTGAAGCTTTCTTGTGTGATAACATGGTTAATGTTGATAATCTTGTCCATGAACATGAAGTGGAGAATATTGTTTGGGATGCTGACATTTTTTCTGAATGCTATGATTTGAGTGTGGACAATGGACATGTGGATGATGATAAGTCTTATTTTTTGAACCTTGAGGCATGTGGTAATGTGATGGGGCAGTGTTGTTGGGATGATGACAAAATCACCTTTGATGCAATTCAATTGAAGGAGATACAAATGTGTGATCATTTATGTTTACCACGAAAGAGGATTGCACACTGTTTTTGAGGCATGATATCTTTTCTGATCTTGATCATCATGAGGGGGTTAGTGAATGTAATAAGACTGTGTCTTCATATAGTCTTTTTCATGGTCCTCATGTGTTGTCCCTTGCCACAGAATTAGAAAATGAAATGGGTGGTAGTGATGTGGCCTATGTGATTTGGTTGTCATGTGACAGTAAAACTAAAGGAGCAAGTTCTTACTTGTTCAAAGGCAACCTGACCCATGTCTTTGCCAAAATGAAGTCACTCATGTTGATGTGGTGTGACAAAGGAAAATATGGATTAAAAGAGATTAGCTCTTTTAACAGATTGGTGTTTGACAGGGGTAAGAATTGACCGCCCTTTTTCATTTGGTGGACTGGGGTGACCAAGTGAAGTTAACAAAAATTGAATAAAGACTCTGTCACCCAATGTTTATGGCACTTGGTCTACTTCCCAAAGATTTGGAATCTTGCCATGCCCACAAGAGGCATGCGTCCCTAGTCGGAGCCACTGATGGCACCTTCAAAATTTTAAAATTTTGAGTGCCCATGATGAAAAAAAATTATTTGCACATTTAAAAACGCACCTGAAAAATCTGCCCCAATGGCCTACTTTGGAGGGTCATAATTCAAAGTTAGTTGATTTTCATGCCAAATCCCATGGCGAGCATACTCATTTGTCATATGTGAACATGTGTGTTTGATTTCAACTTTCTGTGATGAGTTTTGATAGGGTTTTGAAACATAGAGCTAGAGGCTTTTGGAACTATTTTGTTGTTTGCATACTCTCAGTCCTACAAAGTGGCCTCCTGGTCAGACTGATATTTCACAGTTGGATGGTTGTCATGGAAAATGGATTGGCGCTCTACATTCCCCTCATATTCAAATGCTCTCTGTTCTGGTTTTAGAGCCACAAGATCAAGTTTGATATTTTTACCATGTCAAAAGCAAAGGCAGTTTGTCATATTTTAACATCTGAATGTTTCAAAAAGGTCAATTTTGACCCTTAATATCTAGTGAAGAATGTGGATTGAAGGAAAGCCCTCTTGCACACATACTCGATGGACCTAAATGACTTAGTGTTTCCAGTGGTAGCTTCCTAGGAGGTGATTTGATACTTTTTCGAAGTGGTGACTTGGTAATCCCTAATTGGTTTTTGATAGGTGCAGTTGCAGAAAAGTCTGACTGAGCCACTTTGGATGTTAATATCTTGCACCTCAGGATGAATTTTTTCAATCTATTTGTTGCACTGAATTATCAATTCAAATGGTAACATTCATGCTCAATTTCAGGCCCCCTAGATGAGTTCTGATGGGTTATTTAATTATTTTCTGACTACTACCGGATCAAAATTAGTGTTCCAAAAAGTTTCAAACTTTGCAATTATAAAGGTGACCCATTTCTCATTTTGGTCCAAAACATCTCTAGCTCCATTTTCATCAAAAATGGAGGTCATCTGATGCATTATTTTAATGCATTTCAATTGCGGCAAAGGCATCCAACATGTCAGTTTACAAGGAAGGTCCTAGAAATATCTCAACGATGCAAGTTTTGAGGAGATGGGTTTTCTCTAAATAGTTGATAATTTCCCTACGCAAATTTTCATGGCTTCAAGTGTCCCATTTTTCCCGCACTAAATTTCCTCCATTTGGACCGCACGCGAAATTAAAAATTGTTATATTTCCTAAAGTTGTAAAACATAATATTTTAAATATTATCAAAAGAAAAAAATTGCATGCTAATACTTTATAAGCTTTACTTCACTGCAGCTTCCCCGCCAGCCCATGGAAGCTTTTGTTGATGGCAGCAAGTGCTCACAGGGAAGCGGGGATTGGTGAGAAGGTTTGGAAGCATTAAAATATTTACAGGGGAATTTTTGTTTTCAAGAGAAGGTTAATATTTCGCAACATTCTAATGTTTCAAATTTTAATAAATGTTTATTCCCATGAGCCCGTGGAAATAATGTTGTCGTTACCAAATGTGAGCAAGTAAGCCGGAGAGGAGAAGGAGGTGTGACCAACATGGAAAGGGGATTAAAATGTCCTTAAATGTTTTATTAAAACTTGGCAATGTTTATTAATGCTTAAACAAAGCTTATTCTCGTTGTTGCCCGTGATCTCGCAGCTGCAAGTGTTGCTGACAGAGGAAAGGCGCGGGCTGGCGAGGAGGCTATTTTATGGCATTTTTGAGGCTGCCAGAAGATTGTTTGAGGGCTGAATATGTCTCCCATCCTTAGTTGAACACTTGGGAAAGTTTTGGAGCATTAAAATTGATGAAATTTGTTGATTTGAGCCTCCAAAAATGGTCTGCAACGCCCCAACAATTTTTTGGATGTTATTTGAAGCATTTTTAAATGCTTATCAACAATGAAAACACCCTGCCACTCCTTCCAACACCTATCAATCAAATAAATTGCTTTGCTTCATTGAGAATGGCTTGCAATTACTTCTCAAATTCACAGAAATTGAAAAGTGAATCACGTTTTTTTTGCATTTGAGTCAAATTTTCAAAGTGTTTGGAGGTTCTATATGAATGTTTCTTCATTCAGAAGCTTTCCCAATCCATTTCTCATGTCTAGGAGACAATTTAAGAAAAGTTTTATGCATTTTCAGCTGCCAGTAAGCTTAAAAACGCCCTGCAAGTTTTAATGGTAATATCCAGTCTTATTTATAAAATTGAATGTGAGAGGGAGATAGTTTTGTTGGTTGTTGTAAATGTTTGCTTGCTTCTGCCATTGTCCATCGAAATGCAACAGAATGTGAAGCTATAGAACAAGAATTAGGTGTCCCTGCTAGTCAGTGAAAGTCAGGGCTGCCATCAGCATGAGGGTGCGGGGAAGTGGGGAGGACAAGGCTTGGCTGCCAGCCCGTCGGTCTCCATGGTATCGTGAGAAGAAAGCAGCGGGAGAGCGGGTATTGGTGGAATGGCTCATGGTGGGACCGTGAAAGTTTTAAGTAAGGAAGGTTTAAAGTTTTATTTTAAAGCCCGATGATAAAACTTTTAAAAGATTTCATTTTAAGTAAAAACTTTAAACATAAAGTGAAATAAACTTGTTTGCAGCTGGGTTGGTTAAAATAAAGGTGCGGGTAAAGATTTAATAGGCCGACATGAAATATGTAAAAGCCTTCATTGTTTGAAGGTAAAGTTTTTAAATATAAGATGGTAAAGATAAAATGCACAGTAGGATTTATTTTTCCCTGATAAAGTGATTTTTAAAAATCTTTACCATTTTTAAAAGATTGTGAGTGAAAATGTAAAATGGTGGATATGGAGGTATTGGTAAAGTATTTTTCCCAAATAAATTTTAAAAGGCCTTCATCATTTTTTTAAAGAAAAAGCTTTTAAATGTTGTTGGGCAGAATTTTAAAGGGCATGGGTAAGAGTTTTATTTTTCCTCATAAAGTGATTAAATTTTCACTGTATAAAACAAGGGCCTTCATGGAAAAATTGTCTTCAGCTAGAGAAGTAAAAGCTTTCACAATAAAGGAAAACGACTTTGGTTGCAAGTAAAATAAAATAGAGAATGCACGGGCAATGTGAAAAGCAAAAGGAGTATATGCAAAATGTATTTGGCAGGGGTGAGCAAAGTGAAATAAATTTTCATAGTAACAGAAATATTTTCTGATGCAAGGTAAAATGAGGTGAAGGTTTTTCACAGTCAAGGTAAATTTCAAAGTGAGGTTTTGATGGTGGCAAAGATATTTTCAACAACAGGGCATAGATGAATGATGGCTCATCATGATGGGAATAATTTTCTATTTGAGGGCAAGTGAATGCAAGAGGCATGAATCAAAGTGCAGGTTGAAGATTTTCTGTTGAAGATCTCCACTTAGGGTTTTTGTTTTTTCCTTAAGTGTGTCTTTTCTACTTCTTTCAGAGGGGTTGCTCATTCTATGTTCTCATGAGAATACGTTTGTAACAAGGTTTGTAATAGAATAGGGGTCTGTTTTAGGTTCTGGGAGTTTTTTTAAATCTTATAATGAAGAATGTAATTACAGTACTACCATCTTTGATAAATAAATGGCAAGATATTTTGGGTCAGTTTTCTCCATTGTAGACATTGTATAAGTTTTGAATATAATGAAATCAAGGGTTTTTGTTGTTCATCTTCTTGTTTTTCCCTAAATGTTTGTTCACTGTTATTACACTTATTCAAGGAGTAAGTTAAATTGTATTAACAGGAATGAAAATTTGTGCAACTATATGCTTGGATTAATAAAGTATGACCGGTTTGGTTTCTAGTATAAATGGTGTAATGCATCATATGATAAGCATAATTATGACATAGTGAATGTTGTAATGAGTTTTAAATTCCATGGTTTATGTGACTCCACCCTAGAATATGGCACTAGTCTCTTGATGTTGAAATTTTCTAAGATTGTTTTGTGAGTGCAACTACAATTAAAATTAAATTTACTCATCTATCTTAGTATGAATGTGTGTGGAATTTAATAAATATAATTTGTCTCATGTTTAAGTTAGACACTGCCAGAAAGGTCAGCCAAACCTTTAGGGTATTGTATATGTTAAACATTTAAGGAGAATCATATGTTTGTTGTATGTTTGATACTTTGGCACACAAGTATATGAAGGCACATTGTTGGGATCACCCTCCCAGGTTTAACAAAGTCTGAAATGCAAGGGAGAGAAGGTTATATATCAAGCTTCTGTTCATTGGCCACTGACCTTGAAGATTCTTAAGCATAAGGGTCAGCTACCCTTTAGAGAATTTTAAGGTTCTGCTAGAAAAAACACCAACATTGGGTTCCTATAGAATGTTTAGGAATTGAGGGAGGAATTTGATGTTCTTCTTGTTCATGAAGGTTTTCATGAGGAGGTGATTGTGAATTATCAATATTTGGAGGTGGAGATTGATTTCCTTGAAATTTAAACAAAGTTTAATCAAAAAACCTATTTCGATCTACAATTCAATTCAAATTTGAAAATAAAACAATAAAAATGCATACCTCTTCCTTCTATACGACATCTTAACAGAATCCTAATGAAGAATCATGAGTAGAGAGTACAAAAAATGAAGAATTTTTTGGTGAGCGCAGGTTGCAAAGGTAAAAAATGCCAAATGAAGTTACGACCAGTGGTGAAAATGAGGTTTTTTGCTTTTTTTTTCTATTATTATGCTTTTGAATTTGGTGAGCACCAAATTTTGCATGCAAAATATTGCTTTTTACAGATTTTTTTGTAATTTGGCACCTTTTTTGTGTCACAACTCAGTGCACTTACCCACATCTAGTATTATAAAGGAACAACCTTCTTTAGAATTTTGATCTCAATAGAAAGGTCCCACACTTTGAGCTCATTCTCATTGTGCCCTTGGATTGTTGAACCCAACCTAGGGTTACAAATCTAAGTGACATGTTCTTACACACTTTTCAAAGTAGGTACATATTATTCAGATTGATTTTTTTACCCACTTTTTTTCTATCATGTTGGTTCACATACATATTCATTACCTCTAACATGGAAAAATGATGGTGATACAATCCTTATTGTTAAAAAATACACATGAAGTACAATAATTGGACTAGCATCCAAAATCCATGAGCATGATCGTACATTAGGTAGGACCAGTGGAATAATTTTGATATAATGACATGAAGACCCAACAATGGCATAAAATCCTAGCAATAGCATGAATCCTAACATGGTCAATAGTTTTAATAGAATAAATAAGATCAATAAGATAGATATGATAAACGATATAGGATTAGTGTGATAGATAGGATGGTTAGTGCAAGGCTCAACAATATGGAAAATCCCTAGATATGACAAGAATTCTCATGAGATATAAAGATATAAATGGGATAAATTGCATAAGGATTGATAACAAGAGAAATCCCTAAATATAACAATTTTGATAATATGATAGGTGATATATAGATATATATAAACATATTTCAATACAATTAGGGGAAAAGCATGATGCCCAATGTAGGATTTATATAATAAACATGTGACCAAGTAAGTGTGATATATGTGATCATTCTATGATCAAAATGATTTATTAATTATGTAGGATCAAGATCAATATGATAAAATAATATAATCTTGATATAGAATTAGATCAAGAAATGTAATATAATAATATAAGCTCAATGTAAATAGGATCACTACTAAGAGATAATAGTGTAAACTCAATACAAAAGAGGGAACAATATGATGGCCTCTAGTTTAAGCATATATTAGGATCAATGATAAACGCTCAAAGTAAGATATAGAAATAAAGATCAAGGCAAAGGTAAGATCGTGATAACATAAGGCATAACAATATACAATCATCATGTAAGACATAAGATATATAACAAGATGTAACATTCTAAGATAAAATAATTATAATATAATACATGCATTATAAAATACAAATACACATTGAATAATAGATCAAAATGTTCCCACTATATAATATAATTCATATAATTGTATAAGATAATTCTCTAAGGGGCTAGATCAATTAATGTAGGAACAAGTCAAAAATGAGGATCATAATATATTAGGGAAAAATATGTAAGAGACAAATGATAATGACAAGACAAGATGAGACAAGGAAAGATATAAAAATATATGAAAGACAAGAATCAATAGATCAATAATAAAGGGTGACAAAGAATAAGGACAAATTTAGGTAAAACATGAAAAACAAGATATAAAAGAGATCCAACATGCCTCTTGTGGGAGTTAATGTTGATCCCCAACACCCCCAGGAACAGTTGCTAGACCAAAATATCTTCCACAAGAGAGAAAATGGAAAGAATACTTGCTTCAACAGTGCAAGTTGAATATCACTGAATATTGATTGAATATACAAATGTACATGAGACGCTTTGCTTATAAACGCAAGGTAAGGGATATGATTAGACACTATTATGACAAGTGTCTTAATCCTATGACATGAGACAACTAACTACCTAGGAATCAAGCAATAAAGCTAGATAAGATAAATTCTAGAAAATCCAACTAAGACTTCTAGAACAAATCTTATGTCCTAAGTAAACTTAACATGTGAATATGTCCCCTAATTGCCTAGTGAGTGAATTAGCTAGGTACAAGAAATTTATTCACACCAACACCCCCTTTAAATGCAACTTAGCAAAAAGATTATTATGCAAGTTATACAAAGATGAAGATGGAGATGGGTCTCAACTACTAGGACATGTTAGGTAACCATTTACAATGCAAATGAAATCAATCAATCTCTCACAACTGGAGAAAGGGAGAAAACCCAATGGGACAAAACTCCTCTCTAAAAGAGAGAAAATAAAACAAAACAACATGATGTATGGAGGACATAATGATACCCCCAAGGACTACATCTATCATATATATACAATCAATGACCCCCCATAAGAGGGAAAATGAGAGGCAAGATATTCCCCCACAATGTATGATCACCTGCAAAAAAGGTTGATGTTTGAAGAAAAAACAAAATCTAATGCCTACAAACAATGTTTCTCCCCTTAGGAAAATAATACACCAAATACAAATGCAGGAATGCTTCCCATTCTAGATAGGAATTTGTAGGAAGAGGAATCCAAATGTATTGTGTACCTGAAATCTGCTCATGTGTTTCCAAGTTCTTGGATGAACATGATCATGCCACAATCCAATCAGGTACATGCCCAATCACAACAAACTGTGACAAACCAAGAATAAGAAGAAATTGATCTTGAACCAACTCTAAAGATAAAGATTAAGTGACAATAGGTGATCCATGACTATCATCAAATAGGAGAGATAAACCCTCAAATTGGTCCCCCAAATCTAAAATGTGATACTCCACAAACAAAGAAGCAATGTCTATCAAATAGGAATCCTAATCAGGAAGATTATCAGATACATGTTGTAATGAATCATCAACAGAAGATGAACATGTGATCTCAACTAGAGAAGTAGGAGTTTTGGGAGAAGTTTTTGGATCATTAAGGCACTCTGCAACATATTCAAACTCCCCTAAGGTGTCATCATCATAAGGTATGTTGTCAACATCATCAAGTGGAATGAGGCAATCTGAAGCAGAATCATCTGGGAATGGAGGCTTGTGTGGATCTCTAAAAATCTCCCAAACTTTCGTCCAAACTGTGCATGGGCATGAGAAATCAAAGATCTTATGATAGGTCTCACTGAAGATGCTTGCACTAAAAGTAGAACAAATCAATCCTATGATATGATCATTCTTATTACCCCAAACATGCTTCTTATATGTTTTTTGGTTCAGGAATGAGTCCATAAAGATGTGGCAAAAATTTTAGCCACTTACAATATGTTATGATGTCTTTTTTCCATGCCTCATAATTATCCCTAGTTAGAACTATTATAGAAGTATGAGTTGCATAACCCATGATTACAATGATAATACACTTCTCAAATGACAATATATGAGATCAACAATATATAATATGGCTGAAATGAAGTATAATGATCAAAACAACACCCTCCCAACTACCAAAATATCCAAGTATCCTTGAGTTATATACCCACCAGGCAAAAACTAAAATCACAATGTATCTACCCGGTAGAAACAAGAAAAATTGCATGGATAGATGGATAGAGATCATCAATACCTTTCCATTGCCACAAGAATCATGAAAATCAAAGATCGTGGGGAAAAGTTATGAGCTCGGGAACCAAAAAATGAAGATCTAACTTCAATCAAAAAAAAAACTAGCACAAAATTGTAAAATTTCTACAAAATAACTCCATCACTAAAAAATTGGGAGAACCAACTTTTCGGCAATATTTTGTTTGAAAAAAAAGGCCTCAGTGGGTGAAAGTTATGACAATTTGAAAAAAAATAGCCAATTTCGGCTATAGAGGGGCAAATCTAGCATCTAGAAGGTTAAGTAGACACAAAAGTTGTGCATCCAGGAGCTTAAATGGGGTCACACGTGACCATGTTGGAAATAATTGTAAAAATAAAAGGTTGATGCCACCTTGGGTGACAGGCTGGTGGTGGCAAGGGTGGCAACCTCCTACACACCACCCACAAGCAAACCTCTGCTTGGATTTTTAAACAAATATTAATATATAAAAAAACTTTAGTTGGCCTTTTTTTTAAACTTTCAAACAAAGTTTTTCATAAATGAAAAAATATTTGACAACGACTAAAAAGGGAAAACAAAAAGACAGGTTGGTGCAATAAATATTGGTAGGGTCATAATGAATGGTGGGCCAAGGTTAAACAAAAGTTTAAAACCAAAAAGAATTATTTATAAAACTTGTGGTAAAAAGGTACAAACCACAAATGTGATGCGATGACTTGACTATAGTGTACGATGTGACCTGTACAATATGATGTCAAACTTGCACACTCGTTGAGAATATGCCCTGGTATATGTCAAAAGATATTCCTTCCAAATTTCTTATAGAACCCCCAAATAATTGATGCCCGATATATTTAAATAATTTTCTCCAAAAAAATTTTAAGCAAATCGTAGAAAATATTTTAAAATATTATTTTGTGAAAAATATGTCGATTGTACTACGAGAGGTCGTACAGCCTACTTGGGCAAAAAAATTGCCCAAAAAACAAATTTATCGAAAATAGATGAATTTATAGTCAAAATTCGTTTGATCAGCCTCCTAAATATGATGGTGATGTCAATCTAGGCCCAAAGTGCTCCAAAAAATCAGTGACCTCCTAGATCAAATACTCTTCACACTTTTTCAAACCCTCATAGATCAGGAAAAACATAACCAAATTTGATGAAATAAAAGGAAAAACTGACTTTCTTTGATGCCCTACATTCAACTGAGAGGTCCTTGAAACCCCAAAATGCACCCAACAAAATATTCAAGCCAACATGAAACTCTCATATCTTGGAAGGAATCTGCAACGCTGGAGCTTTGATACCATGTGGGAGTTAATGGTAACAGGCCAACACCCCTAGGAACAATTGCTAGACCAAAATATCTTCCACAAGAGAGAAAATGGCAAGATACTTGCTTCAACAATGCAAGTTGAATATGATTGAATATTGGTTGAATATACAAATGTACATGAGATTCCATGCTTATAAAGGAAAGGTGAGAGATAGGATTAGACAAGATTGTGAAAAGTGTCTTAATCCTAAGACATGAGACAACTAACTACCTAGCAATCAAGCTTGATAAAGCTAGATAAGATAAATTCTAGAAAATCCAACTAAGACTTCTAGAATGAATCTTATATCTTAAGTAAACTTAACATGTGAATATGTCCCCTAATTACCTAGTGAGTGAATTAGCTAGGTACAAGACATTTATTCACACTAAGACTCCCATTTAAATGCAACTTAAGGAGAAGATTATTATGCAAACTATGCAAAGATTAAGATTAAGAAGGGTCTCAACTACTAGGCCATGTTAGGTAACCATTTACAATGCAAACGAAATCAATCAATCTCTCACAAATGGAGAAAAGGATAAAATTGAATGGGACAAAAATCCTCTCGAAAAGATAGGAAACAAAACAAAACAACATGATGTATGGAGGACACAATGGTACCCCCAAGGACTAAATCCATCATCTATATACAATCAATGACCCCCCATGAGAGGAAAAATGAGAGACAAGATATCCCCTACAATATATGATCACCTACAAAAAAAGGTTAATGTTTGAAGACAAAACATAATCCAATGCCTACAAACAATGTTTCTTCCCTTGGGAAAAAATAATACCAAATACAAATGTAGGAATGCTTCCCATTCTAGATAGGAATTTGTAGGAAGAGGAATCCAAATGTATTGTGTCCCTAAAATTTTCTCATGTGTTGCCAAGTTCTTGGATGAAGTGATGATGCCACTATCCAATCAAGTACATGCCCAATCACAACAAACTATGACAAACCAAGAACAAGTGGAAATTGATATCGAACCAACTCTAAAGACAAAGATGAAGTGACAATAGGTGATCCATGACTATCATCAAATAGGAGAGATAAACCCTCAAATTGGTCCTCCAAATCTAAAATGTGAGACTCCACAAAAAAAGAAGCAATGTTTGTCAAATAGGAATCCCAATCAAGAAGATTATCATACACCTGTTACAATGAATCACTGGAAAATTACTCAATGAATCATCAACAGAAGATGAACATGTGAACTCAACTAGAGAAGTAAGAGCTATAGGAGAAGTTTTTAGATCATCAAGACGCTCTGCATCATATTCAAACTCCTCTAAGGTGTCATCATCATAAGGTATGTTGTCAACATCATCAAGTGGAATGAGGCAATCTAAAGCATGATCATCTAGGAATGGAGGCTTGTGTGGATCTCTAAAAATCTCCCAAACTTTGGTCCAAACTATGTGTGGGCATGAGAAATCAAAGATCTTATGATGGATCTCACTGAAGATGCTTGCACTAAAAGTAGAACCAATCAATCCTATGATATGATCATTCTTATTACCCCAAACATGTTTCTTATATGTTCTTTTTGGTGTAGGAATAATTCAATAAAGATGTGGTAAAAGTTTTAGCCACTTACAATGTGTTATGATGCCTTTTTTCCATGACTCATAATTATCCCTAGTCAGAACTATTACAGAAGGATGAGTTGCATAACCCATGATTGCAATGATAATACACTTCTCAAATGATAATATATGAGATCAACATATATAATACAGCTGAAATGAAGTAAAATGGTCAAAACACCATCCTCCCAACTACCAAAATATCCAAGTATCCTTCAGTTATATACCCACCGGGGAAAAACTGAAATCATAATGTACTTGGGATAGAAATAGGAAAAAGTGCATGGATGGATGGATGGAGATCCTCAAGACCTTTCCAATGCCACAAGAATCATGAAAATCGAAGATCATGGAAAAAAGTTATGAGCTCGGGAACCAAAAATGAAGGTCTAACTTCAATTAGAAAAAACTAGCACAAAATTGCAAAATTTCTACAAAATAACTCCATCACTAAAAAATTGGGAGAACCAGCTTTCTGACAATATTTTTTTGAAAAAATGGCCTACGTAGGTGAAAGTTATGACAATTTGAAAAAAAATAGCTAATTTGGGCTATAGAGGGGCAAATCTAGCATCTAGAAGGTTAAGTAGGCACAAAAGTTGCACACCCGGGAGCTTAAATGGGGTCACACATGTGACCATGCTAGCAATAATTGCAAAAATAAAAGGTTGTTGCCATCTTGGGTGATGGGCTGGTGGTGGTGAGGGTGGTGGCCTCCTACGCACCACCCACAAGCAAAACCTCGACTTGCCTTTTTAAACAAATATTAATATATAAAAAAAATTTAGTTGGCCTTTTGTTAAAACTTTAAAACAAAGTTTTTAATAAATGAAAAAAGCTTTAAAAGAGACTAAAAAGGGAAAACGAAAAGACAGGTTAGCGTAATAACTATTGGCAGGGTTGTAATGAATGGTGTGCCAAGGTTAAACAAAAGTTTAAAACCAAAAAAAATTATTTATAAAAATTGTAGTAAAAAGGTACCGACCACAAATGTGACGCGATGAATTGACTGTAGTGTACGTGTGACATGTACAATATCACGCCAAACTTGCACACTCGTTGAGAATATGCCCTAGTATATGTCGAAAGATATTCCTTCCAAATTTTTAATAGAACCCCCAAATAATTTATGCCTGATATATTTAAATAATTTTCCCCAAATAGTTTTTTAAGAAAATTGCAATTAATATTTTAAAATATTATTTTGTGAAAAATATGTCGATTGTACCACTCGGAAGGCTGTACAGCCTACTCAGGCAAAAAAAATTGCCCCAAAAACAAATTTACCAAAAATGGACAAATTTATAGTCAAATTTTTTTTGATCAGCCTCCTAAACATGATGGTGATGTCAATTTGGGTTCAAAGTGCTCCAAAAAATCAGTGACCTCCTGGATCGACTACTCTTTGTGCACTTTTTCAAACCCTCATAAATCAAGCAAAACATAACCAAATTTGATGAAATGAAAGGAAAACCTGACTTTCTTTGATGCCTTAGATTCAACCGAGAGGTCCTTGAACCCCCAAATGTACCCAGCAAAATATTCAAGTCAACATGAAACCCTCAGATTTAGGAAGGAATCTGCAACACTAGAGCTCTGATACCATGTGGGAGTTAATGGTGACTCCCAAACACACCCAAGAACACTTGCTAGTCCAAAATTATCTTCCACAAGAGAGAAATGACAAGAATACTTGCTTCAACAATGCAAGTTGAATATGATTGAATATTGGTTGAATATACAAATGTACATGAGATGCCTTGCTTATAAAGGCAAGGTGAGAGATAGGATTAAACAAGATTATGACAAGTGTTTTAATCCTGTGACATGAGACAACTAACTACGTAGGAATCAAGAAATAAAACTAGATAAGATAAGTTCTTAAAAATCCAACTAAGACTTCTAGAACGAACCTTATATCTTAAGTAAACTTAACATGTGAATATATCCCCTAATTACCTAGTGAGTGAATTAGCTAGGTACAAGACATTTATTCACACCAACACCTCCAAGCAAGGTAAGTTAATATGAAGTAAACATAAAGATCAAACAAAGCATACATCCACCATGTAGGTTAAATATACGTATTTAAAGAATCTCTTGGAATCTAAAAAAATAGAGATGAAAAGTGATCAAGACTAAGGACAAACTCAAATATGGATGACAAATAAAAGATAAAGAAAAGCAAGAGTGGTATCTATGCAATGATTTCATGTGTCATATCAAATGGCTTCTTTTTTATTTTTTTGTGATGTCAATGGCTATCTTCTCTTTCTCTATAAATTGATGAATTTTATGTTGAAATGCAATGCCTCTATCTTTATAATATTTGTGTTCATGACATGGGAATTGAATTTAGTATATTGATCAAAATATGAATCACTATCTAGATCATTGTTATGTCGATACAAATTTTATGTGAACTAGTGTTATATAAACTATCAATGAATATATGAGCCAAATTGGGAAATGAAGTAAAGAGAAAGCATGATGAATAAAACTATCCTAAAGTTGTATCACATATAAGTACAATCTAAACTTGATAATCAATAAATTATTAGCATCTATGTGTATACAATTATAATGTAAGAAATATTTTTCATATAAAGAAGCATCCATAGAACCATCATAATCATCATGTGGTAATTCTTCACTAAGATCTATAATATCATCATGTAAAGGAAATAAAGTATTAATATAATAAGCTAATGTATTATCATCAAGTCACAAGTAACCATGTGACATGTATGATAAGTAGTAGACTAATGATCATAAATATTAGCATCATATTAGAAGAATAAAACGTGTCAAAGGAACATGATTCTAAATAATCATTATGACATATAGAAATAGTAGGAAAATATAAATATATAATGTGCAACACTAGGGTGGTTATCCTAAATAAGTAATCCCAAATAAATAATCAACCTTTAATATTTGAAGATGGCACATAATGCATAAGATCATTATAACATGTCAAAGGAGGATCAACATGAAATGCAACAATGTCATGAATAGGAGGTAAGATTATGTTATCCATGCTCATCCTACAAGATGCATCTCAAGGTAGATCATCACTATACATTTTATCATCATTATTAGAATCCCTATGATCACCATTAAGATTATTATAGGCTATTAGGATTATTATAAGATGTAGACTATGAATACATATAAGAAATATGATTAGAAATAAAATCACAAGTAGGTGCACTATGTCATCATATATAGGAACATGACACAAGGAAATATGTGCAACTTAAAGGTAAATTATCATTAGAAACATGCACAACACTATCACTCTCTATAGAACTTGATTATGTAAAATATGATAATCATGAAATAAGTGAAGGATGTCTAATAAAGGTGGAAACATGATAAGAAAATACCTAAATGAAGAAAAGGAACACATGAAATCATGTAATGCTTCTATACGATGCAGTCTATTGGCCTGATAAAATGTTATGTCAATCAAGCACAATTTGATAGAATTTATAAAATACATAAACATAACATAACTAGTGATGGAAAACATGGATAGAGGTCAAAGATAAAGGACCATGAGAATCCACAATTCGATTTAAAAATGGAATCATCCAAGGATCTAAGGTTCTCAAAAGATATGTAAATAAAAAAATATAAATCTTGGAAGGGAGAATCAAATATCATTAGAGAAGAGTATAAACTACCAAGGCTCAAAATATTAGTCCTAAACTAGATCTAAAAATATGCTTAAATATAAATTCTATGTCAATTCAAGAGTGGGTATAGTGGCCATAAGGATAGGCAACAAAATCAATACCAAACAATAGAAAGAAGAAATGGATCTATATAAAACTTAAAGACAAAGGATTAATGAGATTTAGAAAACTAAAATTAATATATAGTCTTCTTTTCTGGTAAACAAATTCTTCCCAACTGTAAACAAGATTCACTTGAAAAAATTACACGCTGGAGATCATTTAAAAATAAAATACGTTAGATTGTGCATGCAATCAGATAAATCATATAGTTAAATCCAAATTGATTTTATCATCCAATAGAATCACATGAGGTTCTCTACAGTTGTCCATTTTAACCAACCGACTTTGCCATTGTGAAGTATTATTAAATACATTTCAACTCAACCTATTCTGTAGTAGCAGAGGGCCACAAGAATTGAACTTTCGACCAAAACAAAAGTTAACTCATAGCTAATATTTTTTTTTACTAGCTGCAAAATTCTTTTCTGGAGCTGAAGAATCTATTAGCTCTAGAACCCCCATAATTTCATATTTATTTTCATTTATTGTTAATAGATTGCAACAATAGCTATAGGGAGATTGGTTTTGATAAATGTTATTTACCAAACATATTAGATGATTGGGTTTATGGAATTTTGTTCAATATGTGAATATTTTGAGGCTTTAAACTTTTGTTTTGATACTATTAATTTGACTAAAACTAGGATTAGTTAATGGGTTTCCTTTAAGAGCTATCCTCATTTCAGGTACTTCTTGAAACCCTAGATGCTAATAGAACCTACTGATGGATCCGAATTTTATTTTATTTGTTTTATTTTTTATTTCTTGAATTTTCTGTTATTCATTTATTTGATTTGTTTAGCGCTTGGGTGGTCCTCTTTTTTAACTTTGCTGGCTATCCTAGATTTTTCTTCGGGGTTAATTGGAGATACTCATACTGGCATTCTAAGATACCACATATGTTGGTATTGTCATCTTAAGTATTGTTTGCTAGGTTGCATTGAGAAGTATGATGGCCATGATGTGCAGGTCTAGCTTAGGGAACAAATTAAACATTTTGTATTCCACCTCTATAATTGCAAAAATGAAATAAGAAATAAGGATTGCAATATCCTTATAGAGAAGAAAAAATGAAAATTCATGTGCCTTCCCATCCATTCCTCGTAGTAATCTAAAAAGTATTAATGTTTCCCCCTCACAACCCTCACAATGTGTTCCATGACACTAAACTTGCCTCATACAATTTGTCAAACACTTGGTGTGCATCCTCTAAACTCCCACACTTTAGCATAAAAAATGGTAAGCCTCAGGTACATATAAATGAACCGGTTGTGTACAAATTCCTTAAAAATCTCACCAAAACCATGGAAAGTGACTTATTTTAAGATTCTGCACAAACTATGTCATCCTATCAACCATGCTAATGAGGAGAAATGGATATAATTTGCAGGAAAAATATTATCAAACCCTACCAAAGCAGAAATTTTATAAGACAGGCAATATTTTAACACAAGATGACACGCTTCAAACCCATTGTACAATGTAATAGGGAAAACCAAATTTCCTATAATCCCCATTGCATAACCTTTTATTTATGATATTTTATAGCTAAAAAATATATATAAAATTTTGGCTCCAAAAAATTTAATCTGTAAAATAAGAGATTAAAAATGGTAAATATAGCTTCCACTTTTATAATGGAAGCACAGCTAAAGTGACTTAACTACAGATGTCTTCTCACAAAGACTTGGTCCTACTAAAGGAATTTTATAGATTCCATTTTCTCTGGTTTAAAATAGGAGATTAAAGATTTTCAAAAATAATTTTCATTGTTAATTATTCAAAATAGGGTAAAAAATAACTTAAATATTGAATTTATGTTCTAAGGATTTAATTTTAATATGTTTTAATATGAGAGTTAATATTTTTTATTTTTTAATAAGGAGATTTATATTAGAATGACACAAACTCAAGAAATAAAAAATGCTAAACTCCAAATCACATTCATGTTCCACTATCAATTGAAAATATATTTCTAATTTATTGGAGGTAGTATTCTAATCCTCCACACCCTTATCCACTCAAAATTTTCAGCTAAAGAAAAGCTCGTAGTTTCTATTTTTGGATCTTAATGTGTTGTTCTTTAATTTTTTCTTGTTTCTATTTTGAGGGCTTTAAAATATGCAGTATATCTCTTCCCGCCTTCCATTGTAATATCTTACTATTTGCTAAATTTGGAACTATCTCAAAATGCTCAAATCTTTCATCATGCCCCTAATTATAAAATAGCATAAAATTAAAATTTTATAGAGCAGTAAAAGTTGAAATCTTTAATATCATTGTTATGACTGTTTTGGAGAACAAAACTATAGTAGGTAGCAACCAAAAGCACATTCTAGACAAGGGCATTGGCTCAGCCCACTCAATTCATCTTTTCCATTCAAATACCCTTTCCTTCCTTATTTGATAGCCTCTACATTTCTTGGTCACATTAAGTCACTCTTGACTAATCGTCTTTTTATGAAAAGTAATTTTCAACAGTTATTTTTTTATAAATTTGAATGATTCACATAATAATATTATATTTAAATTACTTATAAATAAAATATATATATTTCATTATTTCAAATTTAAACATATTTAATTATAATAAAATCTTAATAACATGAAGTTTCCACAGTTATTAATAATTTAGAATGTAGATTTCTAGATTAAAATTGTATGCAGTTTATTTATATCAACATTTTAGATCATACTCTATAATCTTGTGAATGGTGATCCTAGACCTACACAAACACAAAGAACAAACACACAATTAGTTCCATATGCAAGTTAGAAACAACATTCCCCATGAAATTCATTTGAGATATCAAGAACAAGAAATAAATGAAGAACATGGATAAAAACTATCTAATCTTGCTCAAAATAAACAAACTCTTAATCCCAAGGGGGAATTGGTGCCATTTTGATGTGGAAAATGGCCCTTTCCCAATCCCTTGCAAGCTTGATGATCAATGGTGAATATTTGAAGCTCCTTGATGAAATTTCAACATAACCTAGCTATGAGATGATAAAAAATATGAAATGAATGAAGATGGATGAAGAACTTGAAGCTAATTCAAATGCATAAACTTGTGGATGAAAATACCTAAGATTGTGTATCCAAATGAGCATAGTGATCTTACATGGATTGTGGATGATCAAATACAATAGAGGAGACCTCTATTTATAGCAAAGAAGGATGGGGGACTGAAGAATATGATGATTGTGGGATTAAAGATCAACCAATAACAAAAAGCCACTTGTCAACATGCTATTGGAGAAGGATGTAGCACATTTTGGTCAATGTGCATGATAAATGCCATTAGATTCAAATTTGAAATTTGTAAGTGACATGTTGGAAGGAGAGAATAAATGAATTAAATGTCACTTGGCTCAAGGCAAGGACATGTAAGAGGCTTTTAATGCCTTGTTGGAGAGGACAAGTCCTTTTTGAGGGACTTTTTGAATTTGAGGAATATTCTCTTTTTATGCCTTTTTGAATGAAAATGGAGGATTTAGTAAATCAAATAAATTGGTTTATTGTGCAAGTTGCAAAATGTAGAGGATTTGAGTGATTAGGATTAAGATTAATCAGGATTTGATTAATTTAAAAGGAGATTAGTTGATTTGACAATTTGCTTTAGATTTTAGGATTTAAATAAATCAAAATAAGAGGAATAACGATTTTAGACTTAATTAAATAAAGTTTGATTTATTTATTAAAGAGGATGGTGTTAGATTTAAATCAAATAAGGATAAATTTATTTAATTTAAATGAGATGACTGTAGAGATTAATTAAATAAAATGAATTATTTAATTAAAAGAGGGACTATAGGATTAATTAAATAAAATGATTTATTTAATTAATAGGAGATGATAACTTAATTAGATAAATTTGATTTTTTTAATTAAGAGATGAAATGTGATGAATTTAAATAAATAGATATTATTTAATTAAATGATTAGTAGAGAGATGATTTAGGAAGAATTGGTGCTAGTAAAATCAGGATCAGGTGTATAGGATCAATCAGTATATTTTTTGTGTCTACATTTTGCCCCTCTTTGAAACAATGTACCCATTGTGTTGGTTCAAAGAATAAACTTGTCGTGATCAAATTTCAAAAAAAATCAAATTTTTAGATGCCCCACTGCTGCCCCAGCGAAAGAATTATGTTGGTATACTGCCCCCTCAAGAGATCAGACAAAAATTTGGATTTGAGGGTCGATCTCGCGACAAAGAGATTCAAGATCAGTTCAGCTCAGAGAGGACTAAGAAGCTCAAATGTTTGATGTAGACAATTCTGATGATATATAGACAGTCATTGACCATGGGTAGCCTCATGTATATTTTGATATAACACACAGATATGATTCTTGGATAGAAATATTAGTAAAGATAGAAGAATAAGAAGAAAAATATGGATAAAAAGAGGATCCAACAAGTCCATGAGTCATTAAGAATTTATTAGAGATGATGATAATGATGATAATGATGATGATTTGCTTATCAGGAATTGGGATTTTAAAAGGGCTACTTCCCTTATGTTTGATAGCACACGTAGGCACGATGCATCAAGGTATAAAGAACTAGGATGGTGTTGCATCTAGTGTGATGGAATTTGACTCAACAATCAGATAGGAGTACTCATATTCACACCTGACATACGAAACCTAATTTAAAATGTAGTTTAGATATTCCAAAAATATCGAACCAAAACATAGAAAGGAAAGCCTTCCTATATGGTCAACAAGACTGGTGTAGGGGCACCTACAACCATGGTGCAAAATTCACCTTGGTAGCAGTCTTTCCTGAGGGAATTTAGGTGAGTCTTCAAGTTTTAGGTGCTTTATCTTAGTAGGTATTGAAGATAAGGTCTAAATAGACCACTCTTTTATGTATTTTGGGAGTTTGGTGGTCAAATGTGCAAATATGCACTCTTTCTTTAAAATTGTCAACCTTGCCATGAAGGCAAACTATTCATATTGTAAATGGGAGTACAAGAAAAGAGTCTAGAAGTTGTGTTAGGGATGACATAAAGGTGTTTAAGTGGTCTTAGGTGTCTTGAACAAAAAAATTGCATAATAAAGCTTATTTAGCAAACAATTGTCAATGTTAGTACTTTAAAGACAAATGAAGGTTTTGGTGGTTAAAGGGTGGTTATAGGCATTGGGAGAAGGTTGTCCTGATTTGAAAATGTATAAAGACATCTTGCAAGCCCGAATGGAGGTTCAATGAAAATACCTTTTGAGGAATTTGTGCTCTATTTCAACGTCCAACTGTGAATTTTCAAGCATTTTTCTGAGTTTTTAATCTCTTCTTACTGTGTATGGCCCAGTACAGGCCTCTAATGATTTGAAATTCATATAATACTATGGGGACATGTCTTAACATACATTTCCTTCTATTTTGAGGCTTCTTTAATTAACTTTGTGAAAGGAAATCTTCATTGTTCTTGTTATGCCTATAACAAGCTGGTAGGGTCTGAGTTTCATTTTATTTAAGAATGGAGTGTTTCCTCCTACTGTGGTGACCTGTGATTCAGAGGAAATGCATGTATCATGTTAATTTTAAGTTTTCATGCTTTATTGGAATCATGGTAAGGCATCTATAGGGTTGGGTGATGTTACCCTAGGCTGGAAGTGTGGGTTTTTGACATGAAAAGGAGGAACTAAAGTAGTGATTCTGAAAACTAAAGAGGCTAAAGGCCTAATGAGTGTTTATTATGTTTGTACAAACCCTATTAAAGCTATGTGATGTCTTATTTAGGTTGGAAAGCCTTGGAAGGGTGAAATACTGAAAAACCCTAGGTGTTTGTAAGTAAATTGAGGGCTTTGGAGAACGATGGCTTAGAGAGTTTGAAACTGTCAAAGACCTGTGGAATTGGGTGTTTGAGACACATTTAAGGACTGTCCAAGAGATTGAGGGGTTAGGAGAAGTTTAAAGGGTACTTTGTTTGTAAAACGGGGCTAATTCTTGTAGCTTTTTTGTAGGGCAGTCTGATGATTCTCTATGATGGTGCAAATAACCTTGTAAAATCTGATTGGAGTATGGTATTGGGGTTTGAGTGGATGCCTAATTGATGTTGAGATGGTATTTTGGTGGCTTTCTCTAAAATATAATCCCAATTGTTGAGTTTTGGAGTCTATAACCTGTTGGTGTCAGTTGATTCAATGTGAATGATTGTGGTTTCAAGGGTTGATGTATTATTGAGGTCTGATCAGTTTTGAATTTTCTCCACCTTGGCTCTACATCAAAGATGCCTAAAACATCCTCCCTGCAAATCAAACAAAGCATGCTTGACCAAGGCTATATTACAAGAACATCCAACAAGCACAATAAATAAAATATAATGATCGTTGCCCCATTCCTTTCTCTCTAAATTGTTTTGATTAGTTATCATCGAGAGGTCATTGGAATGAGCACAATAAGATAAATTAAAAGAAAAGATCAAGTAAACAAACAAGCCAATGTTCTTCATACCTCTAGCCAAAGGGATGTGTTTTGAGGATAAGGATCTGAAGTGATTGCCAAAAGATAATACCCATTGTAGGAAGGATGCATCCTAGGACATGTTAGTGGATGGTGGCGAGTTGATAGGTTGTTGAAAGGATGTTGATATAAGGTTGATTGGCATGTTTGTGAATGATCAAGAGTTTGATTTTGTGTTTGAAGGTTTTTTGTTTTGATTTTGATTTTATGTTTAAAGCTTGCTTTTGCTGATTGTTGCGGTTGTTTTTGTTTGTATTGCGAAAGGGTGAGTGTGACAATTTGTTTATTATGGATGAGACTATTGCGGGTGAAAGCAAAATGGGACAGATGGATTTTTTCAAATATTTGGATGTTTTTGATATTTTTGAAATGTTTTGAAGTTGTTTTTGGGTATTTTCATAGATTTTGCAAATGTTTTGATTTTCAAATTTTCCAATGCTTTTGGTGTTTTCTAAGATTTTATGAATGTATTTTTGATTTTGTGTTTTTTGAGTGTTTTTGTACTTTTTTGAATGTTTTTGGATTTTGTGTCTTTTGAATGTTTTTGGACTTTGTGTTTTTTGAATTTTTTTGGATTCTGTGTCTCGAGGGCTGATCAAAGATTAGCCTTGCCTATGTTTAAGCTCAGAGACGACGTAGTTCGGATAGCATGTTTTTGATGTTTTTCTATTTTTTTTTGTTTTTGGATTTTTGCATGATTTGGATATGGATGTGTGATGACATCAGTGCTCTATTTTGGGATTTTGTTGAAAACCAAGCTAGGTTTGATTGATCGAATCGATGGATTGATGACGATAACATTGTTGAGGATACACAACAATGCAAGGATAGTGTTAAGCAACACAAGGATTGGGATGGATATCCCAAGATGATGAGGGATTGATTGGATTTGATTAATCAAGATTGATGATGATAACATTGTTGAGGATACACAACAGTGCAAGGATAGTGTTGAACAACACGAGGACTGTGAAGGATATCTCGAGATGATGATGGATTGATTGGATTTGATTGATCAGGATTTCGAAGCTTTATTTAGAACAAAATATGTTTGAATGATTTGATGTGACGCTAAAGTGAACATTAGACACGACTAATATTGATCGTTTGGATTTATGTTCAATGAAAGATGAAGCTTGATAAGGAACATCTTCTTGTCAAAATATGCCCTGGGCTAGTGATTTGGATTTTTTGGCTCACAAATGCTTTAACCAATTTGATTTTACATTTGCTAATGTTCGGATCACCACATAAGTTGGAGGATATAGATCAATATTTATTCCCAAAGCAAGATGTAAATATATGCCCCCAGTGTCTAGAAATGTATGGAATGCCATGGGTGGATGTTGGGATAGATGTATGGATGGAGGGATATGGATTATCTTGTGATAAGATAAGTTGTTTGAATAAAGAATGCTCATTGGACAATGCTTCATGGCTCAGATAACATTGGGTAGGATAAGATCAATGAAAATGACTCCTATCAAGATGTCTACCATAAGCAAGTGTAAAGTGTACACCAAAATTTTACCAAGATCAAGATAATTTGGACTATGGATGTAGATGGATGAAAATGGATTGGATCAATGGTTTATGGATGAATGGATTAAGTATGGATAAGATGGGTGGAATGCTAGATTTATTATGGATGAGATGAGATGCTTCCACCTGAACTGGCACACATAGATGCTCGATTCTACACATGACACCTTTTTTCTAGGTTTTCATCATGGTACTTGTCCAAAGCGCCACCATAGTGGTTTTCACTAGAGGACGATTTTTTTCTTTACTATTTTCAATCCTTTTTTTTTTTGGATTTTCATATTTTTTGTTTTTTTTGTATTTTTATGTGAAATATTCTAAGCTTGTGTTGAACCACCTGGTGGTGTTGATGTATATGCTTCTATCATAATGTGTCATCGATATCCTTCTTGAAAAAGCTGATTTGCCAAGATACGTGCACTTGAATACAAATTTTGAGATTCTTAATCTACTTTGTTGATATCGGAGTTAAATATGTCTTTGTGTGCATATCGTGATAGAGTGCCTTCTGAATCCTTATGATGAAGGGTTGCTACCAATACATGGTCAATGTAAGAATTGGATATCATGCGTGGAGGCGTGGATGGTGTTGTGTGTTTAGGAATAGGAGATGGATTGGTTGATAGTTTGGAACCTTTGTCTCTCCAAACTTGGGAAGATGAGCAATGATGGGTGGATACGAAAGTGTGGATGGAATTAGGACCAACCGCTTGATATACTTTGTACATTGCTTGGGAAGCCTGCTTTTTCCTTTGTGGACATCTTCGATGGATACTTTTCCCTTTTTTGTTTTTCCCCATAGTTTCTTTCACTAATGAAATTTGATAGGGATAATCTTTCTTTGTATTTTTTGGTATCCATGTGTATTTGATTTGTCCATTATGCTTCTTATCTTATTTTTCTTTGATGATGTTCTTTGCGCTTTGATTCAAATCTTTCTTTTGATGTTGGTCCCAATTCGTGGATGGGGTGATGGGTGGATGAAGATTCATGACACGACTGGTTGTAGTATTGGCATTGGTTTTATCATAAGGACTCTTCATGCTCCCTATGTTGATGTTTTCTTGAGATGAAGTTGCCCATATTTTGGTGGTGTGTGTGTGAAATATTCGATCAATTTAAATAAAATCAAACACATATTAATAAGACATTAAATCAGAAAGTTGAAAAGGAAACTGAATATGCAAACCGTTATTGCAGCTTCCTGAAACCGTCTTATCTTCCTCTAACTTCAGTGTTTTGTTGGTTTCTAGATAGCTCTCAGATTAGCAGATCAAGCTCAACAAAATGACAGCTAAAGAACGAGATTTAAAATGCAAACTATGCTAAATGCAAAGCTATGCTAAGATGAGAAGATTACTATGATATTAAAACTGATATGAATGCATAAGTTGATTGCCTGTATGAACGTAGATATGCGTAGATGTGCAAAAGTGAGTGTGTGCGTGTAAATGTGGATGATTATGCATAGTGTAACCAAAAGCCTGGATTTGTGCTAGAATTTATAGAGTTTTCGAATGGATTTGATTGGATGAATCGATCGACGGTCCGGATTAAGCTTGTTCGAACGAACAGTGAGAGATTTTTGAAAGTGGAAGAGAAGGATGGAAGGTTTCCCTTTTCTTTCAATTTTTGTCATTGAGTTTCGAAGGGAAACTCCATTTCGAAGGATGAGATGCGAATTTGGAAGAGTGAGTTAGCACGAGTTAGAAATTAAATAAAATATATTTATTTAATTTGGAAGTGGAGATGAAAATGGAAACCTACATAATTAAATAACTCATATTTAATCATGTTTAAAAATGAAATTAGGGTGAGGAAATATTAAATAAACTATTTAATATTTTAATTCGATTATGGGATGGAGAATATTCCATTATTTAAATATTCAAAATATTCAAACTTTAGAACCAAATGATAATTAAATATAAATAGATTATGACAATTTATTTAATTTAATCAAGCGAAAGATAAAAGGTGAGATGAAGAAGATATTCCATTATTTAAATATTCAAAATATTTAAACTTTAGAATAGGATGATAATTAAATATAAATAAATTATAAAAATTTATTTAATTTAATCAAGCGAAAGGTGGAAATGTTAGTATTTAAATAAAATTATTTATTTAATTTAAGGTAGAAGAATTTAGAAGATGAACGATATACATAAATAATTAAATTTATTTATATGTGGATGACATTAGAGGAATTAATTAAATAAATCATATTTAATTAATTAACAAGCTTAATCATGACCATTTTTAGACGTATACATTTTGCCCCTCTTTGAAGTGATGTGTAAAACACATTGCTTCAAAGAAAATAAGATTTTGCCCCTAATGTGTTTTCAATGTTTCTACTGATGATGCCCCCTCAGGAGGTAAATCACGGATGAGAGAGAGTGGTTTAGCTCGCAACAGATGATGAAAAAGAAATGTCCAATTTTTTAAAAAAAATAGTCAATTTTACCCTTGTTTGACCTTTAAAAGGTAAAAAGGTTGAAAAAGACAACCATTTGCACTTTTGACTTTGGTGAAAACTGTAGCTGTGAGAGTGACATCGCAACATGGAGATCCCTTATCATTGCCATCAATTCGAGAGATCACGTAGATATCAGAGGCCAGCTACGTATGGACCACCAGTGAGTCGATCTATCCTCTTGTGCTTTCAAATTTTTCCATTTGAATCAAAAAATTTTGTTTTTCTGCGGATTTGCATTTTGAAAATGACGTTTGCACGCATATAGAATAGTTTAGGCGCTTTTGAAAAAAATAGGTGCGCATATAGTAAAAATAGACGTGCATATAGGATAAATGTTAAACAGCCAGGGTAAAACCAGTTTGGCGCATCCCATAAAAACTAGCGTGCATATAGGGTAGGATAGAAAATTTTTAGGGGTAGAGTGCTTATAGGGAAAACAGGCGTGCATAGAGCAAAAGTGTGCATCCAGTAAAAAGATCGGTGCATAGGATGAGTAAAGTGGCACATACGTGAAAACGCGCATAGGGGGTCTGTTTAAATGCATCGGGAAAAAAGAACGGCGTATACGGGATTTAGCACATCCCGTAAAAAGAACGGCGCATATGGTAAACTAGGCAGAATTGATGTTTTGATGATAGTAACGTGAAAATGATGATTTGTATTGCGTCCTTGGTCAAGAGATAGGTAAAAAAAAAAAATGATCAAATGATTGATAACTTTGCGTCTTAGGGTAGAAAACAAAGAATAAATGATTGATAACTTTGCTTTCCATGAATGAAAAACAAAGAGTAGATTGAACTGATAAGTTTGCTTCCTAGAGTAGAAAACAAAGAGTAAATGATTGATATGATTCTTATGAATTTGCTTTCTATGATAGAAAACAAATAGTGATTGATTGTAGAACAGATTTGATATGATATCCAGCTAAATAGATTTGATTTGATTTGATTGATAGGACTGATTGTGTGATATGGGTCGTTGATTTGATGTATTGATATGAGTCATTGATATGGGTCTGATATAGTTCACTGATATGGATCACTGATAGAGGTCACTGATAGATATGAGTCTAATTGATGTTGTTTTAAATTATTGATATGATTCTAATGAATTATCATTATGATTAAAATAGGAGGTTTTCAAAAACCTCCATATTAGAGAGCAACATTCAGTAGGATGGGATAGGATCCTTGAGCTGATACCTACAGTTTGAGATCCTTGTTGGCGATGTCGCCAATTAGGGTCAATAGAGGATTGTTGACAGCACTTGCAGAGCGATGGCATTCGGAGCACAACACCTTTCACATGCCGACTAGTGAGGTGACAGTGACTCCTGAGGACGTGTATAGGATCTTAGGTATCCCAGTGGTTGGATCCCTTGTGTATTACGATCACAAGGAGCTGGGGGGATGGATGCTTTGAGGAGAGTGTACAGAGATGCACAGATCACTAGGTACTGGGTACCATGGGCAGACTTTCGCGGATATCCCGCCTTGCCTGCAGTTTTGGGTGCCTTCATTGGAGGTCTCCTTTGTTCGGATCGCCGAGCAAATGGATTATCAGTGGGATGGGGTAGGATTTTGGAGCAGATGTTGCTATAGCCATGGAGATATGCCTAGGGACGCTGCATGCTAGCACATCTTTATCATGATTTGCATCAGGTAGTGTACAGGGGATCGTCCAGTTTGTCGTGCGGGGTTATAGTGCTACAGATTTGGACGTGGGAGCACTTTGTTGTGACGAGACCGGCGTGCCCCAGAGTTAGGCCACCAGGTAGGCCCTATATCTATATGTATGCGATGTTCCTTACCCAGCCCAAGCTGGGCAAGGTGGATTACTAGAGACGACTGCTGGATGACATGGATACAGTTGTATGGCGACCGTATCTTGATTGCGAGCCATGGGCCACGGATGATATAGAGATGTCGTATATATGCATTCCTCAGTTTCTGATAGGGAGGACGCCCTTCATTTTGGAAAGATTTCTGGCACTGCGGGTTCAAAGACAGTTTGGATTCACGCAGGGGATGCCACAGGGGGTTGTACACTATGCCCGGAGCATAGATGAGGCCGAATGGGGGCCATTTTTTTCTTATCAGGCTGCATATACAGAGTTTATTGCATTAGCACCTGAGGCATGTGTTGACAGGCGAGACATTATTGATGCGGGCATGTCTGATGAGTACTCGGCCTATTTTCATACACATTCGTTTCCACAGTTTACCAGTCCTGATGAGCCAGCACCTATTTTGGTAGCACCATAGCCAGGGGCAGTGAGACAGGAGGATGTGGCCAGTGGTGAGCAGGGAGCAGTGGGAGGAGAGGAGGTGGAGAGCAGAGATGAGGATGATAGCTGAGATGATGATGATGGAGATGATGGCAGGGAGGGACAGGTGCTGGGGAGATCGAGGCTGGATTTTCTCAGGGGTGTCCAGATCATGCGGCGGCCGAGGACAGGGATTGGGAGTAGGATAGTGATTTGTATGGCATCCTCCTCTCAGCAAGGACAGATAGCCACAATTCAGGCTCAGGTGCAGCAGGGACAGTTGCAGAGTCAGCTGGGACAGGCACAGGGATTCATAGTATAGTTGCAGGCCTAGCTAGCATAGGCTCAGGCACAGGCATAGGCACCGACACCTGCCCGAGGCCCACAGTTAGCCCAAATGATTACAAAGAGAGATGCATTCAGGCGGAGGGCAGTAGAGGCTGAGGGCGTGGCTCAAAGACTGATGGGCACTGGAGAGAGTGTGTCACTGTGGGATGCCATTGCAGAGGGTATGGAGATGGCACAGGAGGCTGAGTACTACAGAGTGAGATATGAGGAGCTATGTCCTCCCGAGCACAGAGAGCCATATCCGTGATCCCATAGCAGGAGCAGGAGCAGATCACGGACACACACCCAGAGTAGGGGAGTGACGGGGCCTCGACGGGACCCAGATGCAGGTACCAGTGGCAGGCCACCTCCCTCTAGACCAGCACCATCAAAGGCATCGACCAGCTAGATATGTGATGTATATCATTTTGGGAGCATGTATATGCCATTTGTGATCATATCTGATGTATTTTGCTTTAGACATTTTAGTTTCATTGGACATTTGGACATTTGTATCATTTTTTATGAACGATGATATGCAGCGGCGATTATTATGATGATGAGTTGACATGCATTTATGATATGATGATGTGATATGCATTTATTTCAATATGTGATGGATTTTGTTATGCATTGATGATATGCAGGATGGTTTGATTATGATGTTTTATTATGATTATGATTTGATGATGTGTATTAATGATGTCATGCAGATGGATTACTTATGATGTGCATTTATTATTTTTGGATTTTTCAATGCATATAAAAGATGAGAAATGAATGTTGTGTTCATGATATGCATTATGATATGCTGTGATGTGAAATGATATGAGTAGATAGTGTATGATAAAATGATATGATATGATGTAAAATGATATGAATACTGCTATGAGATTGAGATGAGTAAATAGTGATGCATGATAAAATAATGTGTGATGAAATGTAATGATTGGTAATTAGAATCAATGGATAAATGAAATGATAAATGAGATTATAATGCAATGAAATGATATGAAATGATAAAATGATAAATGAAATGGTATGGAATGGAATGTTAAATGATATGAAATGAAATGTTAAATGGATAGATGATAATGAGATGAAATTGTTAAATGATATGATATGCAATGTTAAATGGATAGATGATAATAAGATGAAATTGTTAAATGATATGATATGAAATGTTAAATGGATAGATGATAATGAGATGAAATTGTTAAATGATATGATATGAAATGTTAAATGGATGAAAGGATTATAATATGGTAATGAAATGATAGAATAATATAAATGATAATGATAACGAAAAATGAATGAAATTATGATAATGGTAATGAAACTAACATGAAATAATGAAATGACAATGGACGCAATACTAATATGAGTGATAATGGTAATGCGATGATTAAATGGAAATGCTAATGAAAGTAAAATGAAATGAATGAAATGACTATAATGGTAATGTGATGATAAGATGGTAATAATGGTAATGAATGAAATGATGAAATTTCAATGAAACTAATATGAAATGATAATGAACAAAACTAATATGAAATGATAAAATGATATGAAACTAATATGAAATGATAATGAAAATGCAATGATAATGATAATTAATATGAGATGATAATGAATGAAATGATAATGAAGATGAAATGATAAAGGTACAAATGTTTGCATTGTCCTCCACAAATAGTCCAAAGAAAAGTGACAGCCATTGACCTTTCAAAAACTGTTGATGCAAATCCAATATGCAGTTATGTACAATGACCTAAAATAAAATGCAACTAAATGAAACCGACCATTTTGTTGAGCCTTTTTGCTGAGCCTGCTTAAATCATCATAGAGCATTTGAAAAATGTTGGAAGTGTGTACAAGCATCAGAGGATAAATTAGCACCAATGATGACCTGAGTACAACTTTCATGATTTTTGATATAACAAGTGAACACAAGCATCTAAGTATAATTGAACCGAGATGACCTGAGCATTTCTTGCATGAACAGACAAAGACTAACCACCATCTGATGCAAATTTGGAACTGTCATCAATGATAAACTCTAGAAAATCATGTCTCACGACATATTTGCAACAGATGAATGATTAACCTCAATACAGCAGACAAAGAAAAATCATCCTCTTTCCTTGCCACTCTAGTTCAGTACATCATCGAGTATGCTCCAGAGAAATGATATCAAAAAATTAAACAACCATTGTTCAAAATGAAATACTATGATTCCAAACATTAGTCAGATTAGAGATCATCCAAATATGAGTCATGGTTAAGTACGCAACTGAAAGCTACTGTGATACGGATCAATGATTGGATGTTTTAGTTTGATTTGATTGTTTTTTTTTGTGTGATTGGCTTCAATGTCATTGACCCACTGTTGAAAGTTGATTGCCCCCAATATGCCCATGTTTGCCCTTGGTATTGACACAACTTGCTAAAATGAATATGCACGAAAATCAAGCCATGATAAGACGTTATCGCTCAAGGAAAATGATGATAGCATGGTGCTGGTGTGACCATAAGATGATGAAAAAGATGCATGAAAATGAAGGCTGAAAAGTTAAGTGCAGAACAATGTACTAATAGATGGAGAGCGAAAAATAGCGTCTGTTTGCTAGATTTTCACTATTTGTTTTTATTGCATTTTTCTTGTCAATAGACTGCCTGTTTGCCAGGTTTTCACTCTATGATGGTTTTTTTTTTTTTTGCATTACCAAGATGCCTGTTTGCCAGGTTTTCACTAGGGTAACCATTTTTTCAGGACTTTTTCTGCTATTTTGGATTTGTTCAAGACTTTTTCTGATTTTTTGGATTTTTTCAGGACATTTTCTGATTTTTTTTTTATTTCTTCAGGACATTTTCTCATTTTTTGGATTTGTTCAGGACTTTTTCTGATTTTTTTGGATTTTTTCAAGACATTTTATGATTTTTTGGATTTGTTCAGGACTTTTTTTGATGATGATAACCGCTTTAGACATAATACTTTTTCAGGTGCATGCTGTTGATAGGTTCATCAAACAAGTCCCCTTCTGGCGTTGATAACTTGTAGGCTCCTAAACCATAGACTGCGATAACCACATAAGGACCTAGCCAATTAGGTTCGAACTTTCCTTTCTTCTCTCTGTCTTGCTGATTACATGGGTTCTCTTTTAGAACAAGATCACCCACCTGAAAGGTACGTGGCTTCACTTTGTAATTATAGCTATGAGACATCATTTGTTGATATGCTTTCAAATGATCAGCTACTCTTTGTCTCTTCTCATCTAGGAGTTCAAGCTCTTGGAGTTGGGAAACTTTGTATTCATCATCTGTTGTGAGGCCTTTCAATGATACCCGGAGCGAGGGAATCTCAACTTCTAACGGTAGTATGGATTCTGCTCCATAGACAAGGGCGAATGGAGTTGCTCCTGTTGGTGTGCGGACACTGGTTCTGTAGGCCCATAGAGCGGGATTGAGTTGAACGTGCCAATCCTTCCCTGAATCATTCACAGTCTTTTTCAAAATTTTCAATATTGTTTTATTTGAGGCCTCTGCTTGGCCATTCCCTTATGGATAGTAAGGTGTTGAATATCTATGCTGAATGTGAAATCTCTTGCAAATTTCATCAACATCTTGGTTTTTGAATGGATGTCCATTATCTGTAATAATGGAGTTGGGAATGCCATACCAACAAATAATATAGTTGAGTATGAATGTTGATATTTGTTTGCCGGTAACTTTAGTGAGAGGAACTACGTCAATCCACTTGGTGAAATACTCTATTGTTGTGATGATGAATTTATGTCCATTTGATGAAGGATGAATCTTGCCTACTAGATCTAACCCCCATTGAGAAAATGGCCAGGTTGGCGTGAACGGTTGAAGTTCTTGTGCAGGAGCATGAATGAGATTCCCATGAATCTGACATTTTGAGCATTTTTTCACAAAAGTGAATGATTCCCTCTCCATTGTAGGCCAGTAGTAACCCATTCTAATCAAATTCTTGGATAAGGTCAGTCCACTCGAATGAGTACCATAGATGCCACCATGAACCTCTTGTAAAGCTTTATCAAATTCCTCATGTTCAAGACATTGAAGTAAAATACCATCAAGACCACGATGATAAAGGGTGTCAACGATAAGAGTGTAGCGAGCGGATTGGCAGATAAAATTGAATTTTTGGTTACAGGATAAATCGGGTGGCAAGATATCGTCTTTGAGGTAGGCATAATTTTTTCTGTACCAAGGTGAATTGGATCCTACCAAGTGGCAAATGATTTGGCTTTCGGGCGTGTCATAAGTAGGCGTAAATGATTTTTCCACCAAAAATTCATAACGATTCAGAGTTTCTGGGAGTTGTAGCAATGATGCTATCGTAGCCATGGCATCAGCTGCCTTTTTATCAAGCCTTGGAATTTGTGTGAATTTGATGTCCACAAAATATTTCTTGAAATCATCAACCATATTTTTATATGGTATCAATTTGTCATCTTTGGTTTGATAATCATCATTGATTTGATAAATGACCAGCTGTGAATTGCCATACACCTGTAATTTTGTAATTCTCCATTCCAGTGCTATTTTGAGTCCAGTGATCAATGCTTCATATTCGGCTATGTTGTTGGTGCATGAAAAAATCAGCCTATATTATCGAGGAATGGTATGTCCTTGAGGGGTGATGAAAAGTATGCCTGCCCCCGATCCATGTTGAGTGAAAGAACCATCGAAATATAAGGACCATGGTTGCTTGGATTTTGCAGTAAAGACATGAGCATCTAGAAATTCAATGTGCAGGGAATGATCTACTTGTAATGGTGCTTCAGCTAATTGATCAGCGATAACTTGTCCTTTGATTGCTTTGCGATCAATATAATGGATGTCAAACTCACTCAGAATCATTACCCACTTTGCTAACCTTCCTGTCAATGACACTTTTCTCAACAAATACTTGAGTGGATCAATCTTTGAAGCCAGATTGATTGTATGGGTTAACATGTAATTCCGAAACTTCTATGAAGCAAAGACTACTGCCAAACAAGCCTTCTCAATAGAAGTGTAGTTGAGCTCATGACTTGTCAATGTTCTACTGATGTAGTAGATTGCACGTTCTTTTCCTGTAGAATCTTCTTGCGCGAGCAGTGCCCCCAAAGATGTCTCTGTTGCAGCAATGTATAAGATGAGTGGTTTGTCTAGATTTGGTGGTATGAGAACTGGTGGAGTCATCAAATACTGTTTGATTTCTTGAAACGCCAATTCACATTTGTCATCCCACTTGAAAGGAACATTCTTAAGCAGTAGATGTGTGAAAGGAAAACTTTTGTCGGCCAATTGTGCAATGAACCTTCGTATAGACTGCAGTCGTCCCTGTAGTGATCTCAACTGACTGATGTTCTTTGGTGGAGGCATTTCCATAATTGCTTGTCCTTTCACTGGATCTACTTCGATTCCCTTTTCTGAAACAATGTACCCCAAGAGTTTTCTAGATTTCACCCCAAAAACACATTTCTTGGGGTTGAGGCGAACTTTGAATTTCTCTAATCTTGTAAATATTTTGGACAATATTTCAAGATGTCCTTCTTTGGTGTATGATTTTTCCAATATGTCATCTACATAATCTTCCATGAAGACATGCATCATGTCATGAAAGATTGTAGTCATGGCTCTTTGATAAGTAGCCCCAGCATTCTTCAAACCAAAAGGCATGACGTTCCAACAGTAGGTTCCCCATGGACATGTGAAAGTTGTTTTCTCCTGGTCTTCAGGTGCGATCTTGATTTGGTTGTATCCAGAAAAACCATCCATTAATGAATACATGGCATGGCCAGCTATTAGATCAACTATAGTGTCAATGTTGGGCAGTGGGAAGTCATCCTTAGGACATGCTTTGTTAAAATCTCGGAAGTCTGTGCATATTCTCATAGTTTTATTTGGCTTGGATACAGGAACGATGTTGGAGATCCATTCTGCATAATCGATTGGTCTTATGAAACCCACATCAAGAAGTTTTCTCAGTTCTTCCTTAACCAATAATGCAACATGAGGGTGCATCTTTCTGAGTTTTTGTTTCACCGGCTTGGCCCCCGGTTTGATAGACAAGTGATGCATGATAAGATCAGGATCGAGACCAAGCATGTCAGCATAAGACCACACAAAATTTACTTGATTTGCTTTTAGGAATTCCATGAACTCTGGTATCTCTTTCTCTGTCATTGATGCAGCTAACTGTAGGATCCTTGGTTTGTCAGAAGTCTTGAGATTGACAACATTTGTAGGCTCAATCAAAATAGGCGATCGCTCATGGTAGTGCTCCGGGAGAGTGTCAAGATTCCCATCGTCTGGTGCCTCAAAGAGGTTTTCACCATCTGATACGCTCTTTATTTTATCTTTTGTTTGATCTAATACTGCCAAATTCTGGTTTTCACCATTAGATCTTTCTTTTTTATTTTTATTTTTGCAGCTAGGAGACTTGACACACTCCTAATCAAAAACTCTATGTCAAAAATCGCTGGTGGAACAATCATTCGCATCATCTGCGGAAAGGAAGTTTACAATAGCTTCGTCACTTGGAAACATATGTATATCGATAGGTTCGGTTGAATCCCAATCAATGAGATCATGATAAATTAAAGATATGGGATCGTCAGGTTGTGTGAAATCAACTATGGTTAAGGTCATAACGGAGTGGTCGATAGGATCTGAGGTATGAGGTGGGTCAATGATGATACTGTCCTCATGATAATCTTGTTCATTTAGATCTGACTCAGTATCACTAGAATCATAGTCGATTTGTGGTTCAGATTCTTGTGGTTGGGACCTTGAACCTTGACCTTCTATTAGAGTTGGGGTGTACTGGTGTATTACATCAACCTCTTTGTCCCTCCATAAATCATCATTGTGAATGGTGTCCCATTCATACTCAGCAGAATTTGTGTCAGAGTTGTTGTCCAAGAAATTCTGAACTGTTGTCAAACATGCTTCTGAGCCTTCTTGCAATGCGAAGACAGAGCCATGTGGTTGTTTGGATGTGCTTTCTTTGGAATGAGTGTCATAACCTAATCCAGTTCTTTCTTTTGCAGCCAATCCACGGAGGTGAATAGGTTCAACTACTCCTTCTTTCCTTTTTCCAATAGGCCCTTTATCATAGCCCATCTTCTGCATGATTGAGTACCCTCTTCCATATTTGTCTGTGGGTAATTTTACATTAGAGACTACTTCATCTTCATCTTTATAGAGCCAGTTTAGAATTTTTGTATCCTCAGGATTTCCCATGGGGAATTTTTCTTTGCTGAATTGTCCATTAAACTTTGTGATTGGCTCTATTGGTGATTGCTTTGATGTTGACGCTGCTGATATCTGATGCTCTCTGATAGATGGTTGTCCATGTGATCGAGGTGATGTAGGTAAATTGGCAAGACAAAGAGAATATTCTCCAACTCCTTGGTCCTTAAATTTCAATTTCTTGTCAAAACTATTGGTCAATTGACTGATTTGTGTGTCAATCTTTAGAGAATTTTTAGCATGATCTTCTCGATTGTTAGGGACCAAAGTATCTTGACTGGCTTTTATGTTGGCACAAGTTTTAATATTGGAATTATTAGTAGGTATCGTGATTTCCTGTCCATCATAAGGAATTTAAGACATTGATGATAGGTTGATGGGATAGCTTGCATTTCGTGGATCCAAGGACGACCCAACAAGATGTTATATGCAAGATCACAGTCCAGTACTTGGCAAAAAGTATTTTTTATAACAGGGCCCACTCTGATCAGCAGCATGATTAGACCTTTGGATGCTCTTTCTTCATCATCATAAGATTTTATGGTAATCTTTCTTCTGAAATCAATGGAATCTTCAGAAAATCCTAAAGCTTTAACCAACTTCATAGTACAAATGTTCAAACTAGCACCTCCATCTATTAGAACTCGTCTGATACGAAACTTGTGAACCATGACTTCTAAGTACAATGATGAATTGTGGGGATGAGTTATGGAAACGTCATCTTTTTCAGAGAATGAAAGGCAAGTGGGTGAGGACAAGTGTCCTACCATGGCTTGAAATTGGTTCACATCCAAATCAGTGGATACATTAGTTTCAATGAGGGCCTTTTCAAGAATTTCCTTATGGGTTGGGGAAATCTTCAATAGTTCCAGAATAGAAATTTGAGCGGGGGTTTTCCAAAGTTGATTGACCAAATCATATTGATGTTGAGATGGAGGTTCAGTGGATTTTGAAGAGGCGCCCTTTAAGACAACTTTAGCTTGCGCTCTTGTTGTTGCATTGACTTCTCTATATTCCATCTTCCGGTTGACTTTAATGACATTCACCCTTTCGTCATCTGCATAGAGATGGTTGATTATATGATCATCATTGATATGATTCACATTTTTTTCAGAAGATTCACCCTTTTGATAATTAGGCAAAGGGTTGCGAAATGCTTGGTGATCTGCGTTGGTTTGTTTATTTCCTTCTATTGTAATGATTTCATTGTCGATTAAGTCTTGAATGGCATTCTTCAAAGCTTGGCAGTTGTTTGTACGATGACCTTTACACCGATGATAATCACAGTAGTATGCATCGTTCCATGATGGAGGCTTTACACTGGGTTCATAATTTCGTTGAGGCGGCAAAGTAATGACATTTTTGGCCATCAACTCTTTGAATGTAGATTCTAATGATTGACCCAATGAAGTTAAAGTTCTTCTATTTGAGAAGAATGAAAATCTTTGCGGATTTGTATTTGAGGTGTTCCCTAAGGAATTGTGATTGTTATTGGTTCCTCGATAACCCTGGTTGTTGGAAGTCCCTTGATTGGGAGTGGAGTGTGAATTTGTATTGTTCCTCAGAGGAGGAGGATTATTTCCATGATTTGCAATTGAGTTGACATTGTTGTTGCGAGTGTTTGGAGCACTAAGGATAAATGGCTTGGTTGAAGCATGATTCGCATCAACAACACCATCATTCACCATATTTTCGTTGCGAGTCCAGAATTTGGACTTGTCTTGATTATTATGATGGTTGGATGAGCTAGGATTTTCTTTGTCATGTTTTATTATGCCTCTTTTGACCAGAGCATTTTCAATGGTTAAGGCATCTTCAATCATTTTCTCAAAAGAAGGACAATGTAAGTTCAAGTGATAGCTCATTTCTGAATTTAAACTATTGATGAAAGTAACCATCTTTTCTTTTTCGAGAATAGGCCGTGGATACCTGGCGAACATTCTTCTCCATCTCTAAAGAAACGTAATGAAGGATTCGCCCAGTTTTTGTGCAACTTTACAAAGATCTATCATGGTGATCAGGTGTTGTATGTTGTAAGCATATTGTGGTATGAATAGGTTGATCAATTCTTCAAATTTTTTAACGGGAGGTGTAATTTTAGATAGCCATTCCATTGAGTGAACTCCAAGGCTCCTAGGAAACAATCGCAGCAAGTGTCTTCGTGAGCGAATTCTAATGTCATGTTTTGGAATTCTCTGACATGATCAATTGGATCTGATTTCCCATTATAGCAATCAAATTTTGGCATTTCACAGTTTTTGGGAAAAGGAATCATGTTAAGACTTCTATCGAAAGGATAAGGACAAATGTCCTCTAGAGTATATTTCTTTGTGGTTGTTCCCCCTTTTAATTCCTTGATTTGTCCTTGTAGTGCCTTGATTTGTTGGGTCAAAGCACTAAGATCAGAAAGGGGTGTTTCTTTAGGTTTTTTTTTCAAGTTTTCAGTATTAAATTCATGAGGCAATTTTGCTCCTTGGTCAACTAAATAGCAGAAATATTTTTCTTTATCCCGCTGCAAGATCTTTTCGATAGCTTTGTGGAATTTTGGATCTTGCTCAGCCTCTCTAAGACGTTCTTCATCTCTTTCCTCATCACTATCCACATGGGTTTTATCTCTATAGTTATGAAATGGATTTTCTTCCCTATTGTCCATGTTGTTGTTGAAAAGTGGATTTTGATTTATGCTGAAAAGAGGATTACTGCTTTCTCCTTCTTCTTGAGTGTTTTGAATATGACTTTCTTTTTGGATTGTATCCTTCAGTTTATTTTGTTGGGATCTTGTGGAGATAGGCATATGATTTTAAAGAATTCTCCTGAACTTAGATCATAGTTTTTGACAAGTGCAATGGGAATGAAATTTTGATCTGATAAGATGTGGAATCTTATGATATGATCAAGGATGCTCCTAATTTTTTATTGTGGCTTCCAAAGATGAAAGGATGTCTGAATCCTGTTGGGGAAGTTGAACCAAAAATTAGAAAGTTGTTATGAGAAGTGCACTCTAAAATATTTTGATCTTTGTTTTTTTTTTTTGAAGGAATTATTTCAAGATCTTTGAAGAATATGACTGGGGTGTGAAGGATATTCAATGGCAGGTTGTGGTATGTTATCAAACTCAAGAGGTTGGTTATGATTATGTCATTGTGATAGAGCTAATCTCTGATAATAAGCTTGAGAATCTAAGGGATCTACAACATATTCATCAATGAATCCTCTAACAAAATCTTGATATCTGTGAAGAAATCCTCGATAGTGAAGCAAGACTTGTCGACTTTTGTACAAGAATTTTCTCTTTTGCAGTGTTTTCTTGTATCCTAACGGTTTCTTGGGTTTTTTTATTCTCTTAGACAATGATTTCTTGGGAAACTTTGTTAACTTCCAATCTCTAAGCATGGAAAAAGTGTTGGGAATGTTTTTGAATCAATGATATGAAAAACTCTTAAGTGGCTTTCAGTTGTTGTTCTTCATGTTCCTTTTGGATGATCTCTTTATCTGAATTAATGTAATGGAAGACACAACAAACATTTTTGAAAACAATTATTCTTAAAGCCCTATACTAACATGAAGTGTTTGATCAAGAAAATGTTTTTCATCAAATGTTTCCACAGGTTTTCCATATGAAAGACAATTCAGAAAAACTCACTCTTAAATGCTCAAGTAGGTCATTCTAGTAATCAACAACCCACATCTTAGAACTGCGTCGACTCACACAGCCATGTCACCCCCGAAGGGGCGCCCATGTTTTTGTCTTTTCCAGGCACGTACTCAGAGTTACGGAAGTGGATACCGAATCCCCTGAGCAAATGGTCCTTGGTAGTTATATGGTGAGTGTCTTGGGGGCAGATTCTTCCCTCCCCTTGCACTGTGATTATTAGAATGTTTGGAAACTGACTCGGCTGGCCACTACATTAGGTTCGTAGTAAGGATTTCCATTCAGTGCGAAAATAATAAACTCCCTCAGGAGACCTCCAACCTTTAGAACAAAGGTTTTGGGGATGGTTATCTTGCACACTACCGGCAAAAGAGGGTTTCCCCAGATTTGCTTTAAATTTTATAGTGGGGTGGAATAGCCTGGCTTTGGCTTGAACCCACTTGAGTCGTTCCTGTAGGGTGAGTACTTTTTCACACTACGGCAGGCTCTCTAAAGGATGTAATTGAAACAATAAAATTGCATGAAAATTAAAAAGGCAAGTCTGGTATTTTGATCACTCAATTAAGGGGAGAGCATAGACCTATTACCACAGTCAAAGCAAGCAGATGTTCTTTTTAAGTTCCAAATCACGATGATCTAATCTAAGTGAAGATATTGCTTCACCAAAAACAGGTTGTTCAATTTTAACTGCAAAAATCATTGTTTGGTGACTATCCTAGATTGCTTCATTTTATCAGATGTGGCTACCCTAAGATTGCTTCATTTTAAAATTTAGAAGAAGAAAAAGAATTCTATCTGCGGAAGAAGTCAGACTCAGAATTCTGTATTTTTTTTTGTTACAGTCTATATGCGCCCAAACAGAAGCTATATGCACCAGAAGATATATGTGCTGGAACAAAGGGTATATGTGCCAGAAGAAATATGTGCTAGAACAGAGGGTATATGTGCCGGAACAGATGCTAAATGCACTTAAACAGATGCTTTATGCATGTAAACATATTCTATATGCGCCTAAACAGAAACTAAATGCGCCGCAAGAAAGATTTAAATGCTTTAAAAATAGTTATCGTTTATGTTGAAAGAAAGGCTCTATATGCGCGTAAACATTTACTCTATGTGCCTAAACAGTCACGGGATGCGCCTAAACAGTCACGGGATGCACCTTAACAGTAACGGGATGCACCTAAACAGTCACGGGATGTGCTCCAAAATCTGGAAAAAATAAAAGTTAAAATCCCTGTATGCGCGTCAGAAAATTTTGAATGTGCCTAAACGCCAAATTTTTCCTGAAAAGCTAATTCTAGAACGGGGAAACTATCAACATAAACTTGCAGAAAATGTTAAATTCATGGGCTCGGGCCCCACGGTGGGTGCCATTTTATGTGTGTGTGAAATATTGGATCAATTTAAATAAAATCAAACACATATTAATAAGACATTAAATCAGAAAGCTGAAAAGGAAACAGAATATGCAAATCGTTACTGCAGCTTCCCGAAACCATCTTATCTTCCTCTAACTTCAGCATTTTGTTGGTTTCCAGATAGCTCTTAGATCAGCAGATCAAGCTCAACAAAATGACAGCTAAAGAACAAGATTTAAAATGCAAACTATGCTAAATGCAAAGCTATGCTAAGATGAGAAGATTGCTGTGATATTAAAACTGATATGAATGCATAAGCTGATTGCCTGTATGAACATAGATATGCATAGATGTGCAAAAGTGAGTCCGTGCGTGTAAATGTGGATGATTAAGCATAGTGTAACCAAAAGGTTGGATTTGCACTGGAATTTATAGAGTTTTCGAATGGATTTGATTGGCTGAATCGATCGACGGTCCGAATTAAGCTTGTTCGAACGAACGGCGGGAGATTTTTAAAAGTGGAAGAGAAGGATGGAAGGTTTCCCTTTTCTTTCAATTTTGTCATTGAGTTTCGAAGGGAAACTTCCATTTCGAAGGATGAGATGCAAATTTAGAAGAGTGAGTTAGCACGAGTTAGAAATTAAATAAAATATATTTATTTAATTTGGAAGTGGAGATGAAAATGGAAACCTACATAATTAAATAACTCATATTTAATCATGTTTAAAAATGAAATTAGGGTGAGGAAATATTAAATAAAATATTTAATATTTTAATTCGATTATGGGATGGAGAATATTCCATTATTTAAATATTCAAAATATTCAAACTTTAGAACCAAATAATAATTAAATATAAATAGATTATGAAAATTTATTTAATTTAATCAAGCGAAAGATAAAAGGTGAGATGAAGAAGATATTCCATTATTTAAATATTCAAAATATTTAAACTCTAGAATAGGATGATAATTAATTATAAATAAATTATAAAAATTTATTTAATTTAATCAAGCGAAAGGTGGAAATGTTAGTATTTAAATAAAATTATTTATTTAATTTAAGGTAGAAGAATTTAGAAGATGAACGATATAAATAAATAATTAAATTTATTTATTTGTGGATGACATTAGAGGAATTAATTAAATCAATCATATTTAATTAATTAACAAGCTTAATCATGACCATTTTTAGACGTATACAGGTGGTAGTAGCACCTTTGTTCTTTGATTCTTCTTGTTTTAAGATGTCTTGTTCAGTAAGCATTCTCTGATAAATGACCACTACAGATGGCGTTATTGGAATTTGTTGTTTTGCTAACTCCAGAATATATTGTTTTGTCTAACTTGTTCCCTCGAGTGTACAATGTTGGATATCTTCATACATGATTTCCTCAATCTAAATTTGGGATATATCTAATCCTGATGTTAACAACTCAGTTTGACTATAGGAATCAATAACCTGCTCTTTTTGTGTAATAATGTTAGGAGTAAAGGAATCTTGTTTTGAATGAAAATCATCTACATGTCCATCCAAAGAAAGCATCTCATGGGTAGATGGAGGAGTATGTGCTATATGGATATGATCATCATTTGTGACATCTTGTATAGATAGGAGAGTGTCCATTAGATCATTGTAGTATCTTGGAGATACAAATTCTTGATCTTGATTAATTTTGAAAATTATTTTGACATGCTTTGGATCAAGTTCTTGACATGGGTCAGTTTCAAAGGTCGGATTACTTACAAAGGGTTCTTGTACATCATCATTAGGCATGGGAAGTGGCTCAATATCCTCTTGATATTTGAGTAGACTTGGATCAAATGTTGAGTTGAAGATTCCTTCAATATCTACAACCATGAGGTCAAAGGATGTCAGTATGTCTTGGAAAGGACCATTGCTAGACTTTGGTGAAAGATGTTGATCATGCTTTGGAACAAATTCTTGAGATATGTCCTCTAACTCATTGGATGATGTAGAGGTATTTTCAAAATGATCATTGGAGGAAGTATCGTTGGCTATAGGATCAAATAATGTTAACACTCCTTGAAATAGATCATTGTCGAATATGGTTGATGGGTTCTTATCATGATCAAAAAGTGACTCTTGATGTATGTTGAGTTGATCTTCGGATGAGGTAGAGACATCTTCAAGGAGCTCATTGATTGATAGATCTTGATCATTGTTTTCAACAATTGTGGTGGGGAGATTGTCAATGCTATCACTAGTGGTTGAATCTTCATCATTGTCCCCAATAGTTATTATTTTTTTATCAATAAGGTCTTGGATGAGATTTTTGAGTCGAATGCAATTTGAAGTTGTGTGTCCCTTTATTTTGTAAAAATAACAAAGGTGCTTCTCATTATACCATGGTGGTTTAACTTGAGGCTCTTGATAATTGTCATAAATGGGGATCTTGATGAGATTCTCCTGTACCAGTTTCTTCATGACATATTCAATCGATTCCCCAAGGGGTGTGTATTTTTGTTTGTTACCTTGTGAGATTTGTATTTTAAGTTGACCTTGTGGTGATTTATTTTGGAGATGTGATTGATATTTGAGATGTGGTGATTGATCTTCAAGATGTGGAGGTTGGGTTTGTTGTTGATGTTGTTGATCTTCATATCCAACTTCTTAACATTGGAGATATTTTTCTTGATGTGGTTGTGGACATGACTCAATGCTTTGATGGCATGGTTTAACCAATGGAAGAGTGTATTGATTTTGGGGTGGAGATGTCTCTTGGCACAATGAGTCAATTATTTTGGCAAGTGAAGCAATTTGATCTCACAAATTTTGATCTTGACACCCTTGATATAGTTGATTTGGTTTTTGTTCAAGTAGATTTGGAATGCATACTTGTGGTGTTTGCATGGGATCATGGACAAATTAATTTTGGACAATTTTCTGATTAGGGATGATGTTTAGATTTGGCATGATAGGTTGAAATTGAACATTGTTATGGTTGGGAATCACATTGCCTTGATTTAGGTAACTTTGATTTTGCATGGTGTTACCTTGACTTGGATCAATACATGGAGTCATTAACCTATTGTTTGGACTTTGAACAACATTTGTATGATTCGCAAACATATCTATCCCAAAGTTTACCAAGTGTGGATTTGAAATGTTCATGTTTGGTAAACCTGTACTTGGTATATTCACATTTGGCATGTATGGATTTGGTGGGATGATGTTGTTTTGTTGAAGACTCGTGCATTGATTGTTTGGTTGATAGATTTGTAAGTTTGGAATTTGATTTAAATCTGCCATAGGAAAAGGTATTCTAAAATTTAGATTGGGCATACTCACATTTGTTGTACCATTGAGGTTTGTAGGAGATAGTGATCCCATGTATGGATTGTATAAATGTGAGTTTTGATAATCCATTGGTTTCATAAGGCTTTGATAGTTTGGTTGACTTAGATCACTCATGATGTATGGAGAAATTTTGTATTCCATGTTCTTCTTGTGTTTTGACCTTGTTGACCTCTAATGGATTTAGGACCAATGATGAGATGAAGGATGAAAGGGGCGAATGATATGGGTGTTGAACTTTTAAGATCCTTGGAGGAATACTCGACTTTAGGATTCTTTGGATTTTTTTTATTTGGATTTTATTTGGATTTGATTTGGGTATTGGACTCATAAACCCCAAGATGTTGGATGTTATCTTGGAATAAACTTGTCCACAAGGTGATAATTTAACTAAGAGTATGAAGAAGGATGCATATACACACACTTAATCAAACAAGATGATTTTGATTTAAAGGATTTGCCAAAAGTCTAGTATGAAGGATTTTTCCAAGATTTCTAAGAGTTGTTTGTGAGATGGGATTTGATTGATGTTTGAGATGGATGAAATGATTGTTTGTTTTGATCCTAAATTATCCTAAGAAGAACTTTGTTTACAAGACCAAGATATTGAAGAACATGCTTTTCCCTAAGAGTAGTTCAAACCAAAGGACCAATGTTTTGCTTGGAAGACCATAAGACAAATGATAACAAGCACATGTGTGGGGTTCAATTGCTTTAATCTTGGTTAATGAATTTCTTTTACCACAAACACTTTTTGCTTAGCTTTTCAAACTAAATGTCTAACATCTTAATTTATTTTCATCCCACAAAGTCCGTTATGTGGAAATCAAGGAAATTAAGGAAAAAATTTCCTAATGTTGACTTTAGTAAGAGAAAATTGAGATGTAAATTCAAATACTTAGAAGCCTCCAAGGATAGAATCCCTAGGGGAAACAATAGCACTTGAATTTTTTCAAAGGTATTTGCTCAGGTCCTAAAGGGTTTGAAATTTGATGTTCATGTTGAATGTTTTTTTTTTTATGTTTTAGATCCAAGCAAAGTGTTTTGATTCCAAAAAATGCATAACCCTATGGATAATCAAGAGACAATATTTGTTGAGTTCCCACTTGGATAAATCCAGCTAAGCCTACTCTTAGCGGATGATTAGATGCTTGACCACACTGGCTCCCCTCCATGACACACACTTCTCAGGTCAACCAAGCATCAGTACCCATGAAACTCCCACGAAATACTTCTCATCTCTACTAAGAGTCAAAAATGTGGGACGGCTTCAGAACAACCATTCTTGCACCAACAAATAGATAAGGATTTGGGTTTTTAAACAAAAGGTTCTAGTATAGGAATTTTGTTTGTGAGGGATCATCCATACGACAAGAGACCATTATTTCTCTTCTTTTCGGAACAATCCTTATGATACTTGAACTTTCCTCAAGTACCCACACTTATATACTGGGTGGAAGTTGCTTGGCTTTAGCATGTTCCCGGTTGGGTCGTTCCCTAGGGTGATTACTTTTTCCCACTAGGTAGGCCCTTTAAGGGTAACAAAAGTAAGCAAGCACATCTGTAGTTCGATCGATCTTTGTTTAGAAACAAAGAGAGAACTCATGCGATATACTTCACTCACACTAGCAAGATTTTGTTCAATTTTAAGAATCCAAATTGAAATATGGAGGTAATCTTTTATACAACTTAATGTCACCAAAAGAACTTTTGATTCTCAAGATCGTCGTGAAGTGCGAGAGAAGTTCATACGCCCTTTTAAATGAGATTACTTTGTATAAGAAATTACAAAACACAAATTACACATGTTCATTTTAACCTTTCAAAGCAAGAATGGATTCTTTTTAAGCACCAAGATTGAAATGTGAAGATTGCTTGTTCAATTGTTAAGCCCAAAACAAAATGTAGTAAGTAAGTTGCTTAAGTTCTTTTTAATCCCTTTTTTTTGTTCTTTTTAATCCCAAACAAAAATTGTTGATTCCTAAAAAGCTTGAATATGACAAAGTCCTTAAAAGTGGGATTATAATTGCTCCCCAAAGTGTTCAAAAACACTTGTTACAATCATGTGATAATGTTTTTTCTTTCACTTCCATGCTCCACGATCCTTTAAAACCTACAATGCAAACTCCAAATGTTAGATGAAATCAAGAAACAAGAAGATATGAGGGTTAGATAAATGATTAAGCATAAAAACCCTAAAATTTAGACCAAGTTTCATTGTGATTTGAAATTCGGTGAAAATTTGAAAATTTTAACTCTATCAAAGTTGATAAATTCCTACACCATTGGATAGCTTATGAAATTCTACCCTATTTCAAAAAAAAAAGCTCTGAAAAAGACCAAAATATGACCAAGATATGACCATTTTAAGATTGAGTGAAAAAGCCAAAAAGCAAAGGCGGCACCATTTGAAACACAGAGGTAGCAGCGCTATTTGAGTGCAAACAACAATGCTAGTAGGAAAGCGACACTATTTCAGGATTTGAGCAGTGCTCTGGTGAAACTAGCAGCGCTGTTTGGAAAAATAGAGACCGCAAATGCGTTGCAATTTGACCCAACCACATTGTTTGACCTAGAAAGACAAAAAAACATACAAAACAACAGAATTTGACCAAAAAATGTGTTAATTTTGAAAGATTTTCCCTCCTAGTGCCAAAATGTGAATGGTGTGTTGCAAGATGGTGTGTCCCTTGGTCTTCGTTGTAGCACAGCGCTTGGGTTTGTGACATGGTTTAACTGCCTCCTGTGGATCTTAACTGAAGCTTGTATCAGGCATTGACAGGTCAATCTTTTGGTGCAACAACAAGGCCAACAATTGGTATCAGAGCTGGTCACAGGTTCAAACCCCTCGCTTGTGTTGGGGGGGATTGTTGCAAGATGGTGTGTCCCTTGGTCTTCCTTGCAACACAACACTTGGTTTTGTGACATGGTTTAACCACCTCCCGTGGATCTTAACTGAAGCTTGTATCAGGCATTGACAGGTCAATCTTTTGGTGCAACGACAAGGCCAACAATTGGTATCAAAGCTAGTCACAGGTTCAAACCCCTCCCTTGTGTTGGGGGGATTGTTGCAAGATGGTGTGTCCCTTGGTCTTCCTTGTAGCACAACACTTGGGTTTGTGACATGGTTTAACTACCTCCTGTGGATCTTAACTAAAGCTTGTATCAAGCATTGACAAGTTGATCTTTTGGTGCAATGGAAAGGCCAACATGGTGATCCTAGACCTGCACAAACACAAAGAACAAACACACAATTAGTTCCATGTGCAAGTTAGAAACAATATTCCCCATGAAATTCATTTGAGATATCAAGAACAAGAAATAAATGAAGAACATGGATAAAAACTATCTAATCTTGCTCAAAATAAACAAACTCTCAATCCCATGGGGGAATTGGTGCCATTTTGATGTGGAAAATGGCCCTTTCCCAATCCCTTGCAAGCTTGATGATCAATGGTGAAGATTTGAAGCTCCTTGATGAAATTTCATCATAACCTAGCTATGAGATGATAAAAACTACGAAATGGATGAAGATGGATGAAGAACTTGAAGCTAATTCAAATGCACAAACTTGTGGATGAAAATACCTAAGATTGTGGATCCAAATTAGCATAGTAATCTTACATGGATTGTGGATGATCAAATACAATAGAGGAGGCCTCTATTTATAGCAAAGAAGGATGGGGGATTGAAGAATAGGATGAATGTGGGATTAAAGATCAACCGATAACAAAATACCACTTGTCAACATGCTATTGGAGAGGGATGGAGCACATTTTGGTCAATATGCATGATAAATGCCATTAGATTCAAATTTGAAATTTGGAAGTAACATGTTGGAGGGAGAGAAGAAATGAATTAAATGCCACTTGGCTCAAGGCAAGGACATGTAAAAGGTTTTTAATGCCTTGTTGGAGAGGACAAGTCCTTTTGGAGGGACTTTTTGAATTTGAGGAATATTCCCTTTTTGATGCCTTTTTGAATGAAAATGGAGGATTTAATAAATCAAATAAATTGATTTATTGTGCAAGTTGCAAAATCTAGAGGATTTGAGTGATTAGGATTAGGATTAATCAAGTTTTGATTAATTTAAAAGGAGATTAGCTGATTTAACAATTTGATTTAGATTTTAGGATTTAAATAAATCAAAATGAGAGGAATAATGATTTTAGACTTAATTAAATTAAATAAAGTTTGATTTATTTAATTAAAGAGGATGGTGTTAGGTTTAAATCAAATAAGGTTAAATTTATTTAATTTAAATGAGATGACTTTAGAGATTAATTAAATAAAATGATTTATTTAATTAATAGGAGATGATGACTTAATCAGATAAATTTGATTTATTTAATTAAGAGATGAAATGTGATGAAGTTATAGCAGAGAGATGATTTAGGCAGAATTAGTGTTAGTAAAATCAGGATCAGATGTATAGGATCAATCGGTATATTTTTCGTGTCTACAGATCTATTATCCAGATGTGTAGATAGAGAGGAAAAAATTCTTACTATTAAACCAATTTAACTTCTTATTTGAAATTCAAAGATAAAGATTTTGAACACTGTTGAAAGAGAATTACCTCGATTTTATAAATTTTGAACCAAGAATAAATGGGACCCTCAAAAAACTTCATATCCCTATGCTCCTTCAACTAACCCCATAGGCATAGGCAAGTCAATTATTAAAATTAATTTGCATTTTATATTTACCAATAAATTGGACAAATATATTGGTGTTATGAGGGAGCTTGAAGGGATTTTGATAAGAAAATAAATTTGCAGGGTATTTAGCTCTAGATAAAGATGTATCTCAAGGCACAAATTGATTGCATGTAGATTGTTTGATAAAATCCCTCATTGGTTGCAAGATGAGAGTATGGTGCAACAAATCATCCTCAATATAGTGTTTAATCTTTGTTAGGTATATGTGGCTTGTGCAACAATGTGATATAAATTGGCCAAACTACATAATGTTGCATATATTAGAAGGTTGACAAAAGTGCACAAAATATTAAGGCAAGACAATGCATGTAACTTGTTTGACGGAATTTTTGTTATGTTATATTGGCTAAAAGTTTAGAATATCATTTGGAATGGAAGACATGCTTGATGGGTATCTATTTTATTAAATTAGTCTTGGAATCTGCAACCAATTGCAAGTGGTTGGAGACACTTTATGATAATGAGCATGCTCACCATACCTTAAAAAGATCATCATACTCAAATCCCTCTAGGTTTTTGCTACTATATGATGGCCTACTAGACAAGGAAGTTTTTTCCACTATTGTTCTTTAAATCATCATTTATATATAGTAATTATTTTCTCTAACTTATGTGTTATTTCTTAATGATTTAAATTTTCCTTTCTTTATATTTTTTTGACACACGGAACAACTCTTATTTTGCAGGTTTTGAGCATAGAAATAATAGGTTAATTTGTATGTATTAAATAATTATTACTAGCCATGTTGTGTTGCTTTAATTATTACAAGGTCACAAGAGTGACAATTGAAGCACCAAAAGGATAACAAACAAGAAATAACAGGCTACAAAAGAATGTAATTCTCTTGTGTAAAACCAACATTCTTACATCATTTTGTTGCATGTTCTTATTCTTCTACTATAGGCCATTTTCGTGCATGTTCGCATTCTTTCTGCTATAGGTTAAAGTGTTTATGCAACCAAACTATCTTGCAAATTGGAATTTCAACAAGAGAAAGAACTACTTGGTTATGTAGGATTTATGGAGGCTATCTAGCCATTGTCTTTCATTATCCCAAGTTGAGTCATTACCAACCATAGGTTTCTAATCATTACAAAAGATCCCAAAATTGCTAGGTTGACTACCTACGGTCATTACACTTTTCACATTGATGGAGATATCTATTAGATGTGCAAAAAGTATAATAGGTTATCCCTACAACCAATAGGAAAAATTCTAAGGAATGACAAAAAAATTGTAGCTATTATATACATATCAAACTACATTTGTAGTAGAGGTTTTCTGAGGTGGCAACCCCAAAATTAATTGTAGTACTCTAAATATTTGTTTTATTTATCTTTTGTGAATTAAGGTCAATTGATGCAAAATGTGAAGGATGAATTTCAAGTCCAATACTTTCAAATTTTCTTTTGTTTTATTTTTCAATTGAGAAATATAAGAAAATGTCAGAGAGCTTGTTAGCCGATAAGCTATATATAGTATGATATTTCAATTGAAACAAGTCCCATGTCGTCACAATTATTGGGTTGTCATTAAACTAATTTGTAGTTTTTTGGGTTTCAATAATCGTCTCATGAAATCATCTCTGAATCAAATATGATTTGCTAGGCTCACGCATGAAAACAAATTTTAACTCACAACCAATTTTTTATTTCAAAGGCTACAAAAATCTTGTCTTGAGCTCAAGAGCTCAAGAATCGAGAAGCTCTAAAACCTCAAAAAAATTAGATTTACTTTTTACTTCTTGTAAATAGATTGAAGTAACAATTGTAGGGAGATTGATTTTTGTTCGTTTCATTTTAAAGAATTTTTTTTGGTTGCATAGGTTTATTTAATGTTTTTCCTACAAATGATGCCCATTTATTTTCATGGGTATTGTTGACAATACAACATAATTTGTGTGAAATATCAAGGTAAGTCACTTGCATGGTTTTAGTGAATATTTTTTTGGAATCTATATGCAGTTAGATAAAAAAAATGCATTTTGTTTCATTCTATTATCCTATATAATACAATTACTAAATAAAATAATATCTTTTATTTTATTCTTTGGTTTGTACTCTCTCATATGTTACTTAACATATATTTTACTATCGGCATAACCCTTGCACCTCCTTCCGGTGCAAGTGCTAGTTAATTAAATGTAGTTGAATACAAATCAAACTATGGATTAAATAAGTTGTTGGAGTGGTGTCGATTAGATCAAGCAATATTAAACAAAATACAATCATGCCATTAGTAGTAATAAATAAAGAGAGATTTCTTAACATTATGGTTGAAGAAAGTGTGTCATTTGATGAAGACAAAGAGATTCATGTGTCTTGAAATCTAGATATGCCTTATATAATCATTTGTGTGAATCAAAACTATTTAAGGTTTGTTCTACCTTGTGTTGGGTTAAATTTGTTGTTCTAGATATAGTTTGTGGTTGCAACTTGCTTTGTATTTGCAAACATGATATTTGAAGATCTATAGATTTTGCCTTGTTGATCTCAAAAAATAGACTTCTAGACAATAGTAGCCTATTTTGCACTCTAAAATTTTTTCTATTAAGTTGGTAGTATTTTAAGATACCTTGACAAATAATGCACTTGAAACATGCACATGAATTCTAGAATGTTTGGTAGGTGATTCACAAGCACTAGCATGAGTGTTTGGTAGACTAAATGTGAATTATTATTCTTGAATGCCCTTATATTAAGAGATGTGTTCATGTCTTTTCATGTGCTCTAAGATGTATGTGTGTGTGTGTGTGTTGAAACAAATGCAAATTGATGTCATTTTGTAAATGAACATAACACCAAAATGCAAATATTTGTGCATCATCAACATGAGACCAAAGTATAAAAGGAGGTTGGTCGACTAAATATTCGATTTTGATTTTACAATTAAGTGAGTCAAGATTAGGGCTAGGAGGATGAACTTGCAACTATGGACATGACTTGAGTTAGGTAGCTAGTTTGGATAGTGTTTAATACGAATAGATTATAGTCTAGGATTGGATTAGTGATTAGAATTAGATAGACAAGCCGATTGAACTAGGATTACATATCCAAAAACATAAAGATAATTAACGAGCATAGAACAAAATACATACAAGACTAAATGCACATGTCCAAATATATACAAAATTCAACATTTAAAATCATATAAACATATTAAAACATTACTCCAAACTAAACAAAATAAATAAACATATTAAAAATATTTTACCATTACAATATTATTGAACATCTCCTTCGCATTTCCTGCACTTTCCAATAGACTTTTAATTACTGAACATCCTCTTCACATTTCCTGGTGTAATAATAGGTATTGTAAATCTGTTAAATCTGATTAAGGATAGACTAAAATATGATAACGTGGGTGTTTCCTATCTCAATTAATTATGTCCACAGATTGAACACAATACAGACTTCAATATGCAAACAATATTGACTCAGAATGCCCGCACCTAAAAGACCCGTCTCCCCATGGAATTCCAACAGCTAAGATTACCGTTTGCTTTACGGCTCCGCTTACGACATCAATAATCGCCGGTGATCAGTAAAAGCCGTACCAATTAGGGGAGAATGGTCTAAAGGTGAACCATAGTTTAATCTGACATGATGTTGACACACAAAACTGTAAACAAGCATTCATTAAGTCAAGTCAATTTATTGCAATAAAAAAAATTATTAAAATATTATACTAATACTTGTATTTAAAGGAGGTTCAAGGGTTATGTCAATAGAAAATTATGTGTTAATATGTTCACTTTATCGATCAGAGGTGGAACGAATAAACGAACAAAAGAATTAAAGTAAACTTTAGCCCCCCACCCATCCCCACACATCACTCCCACCCACCCGTGTAAAGGGTGGCCATACATAATCGTTCGTTCAACCGGAAGGCACTACCCTTATTGTTGACAACCGGAGGACCCGGAGGATCCAGAGAAAGAAGGTAGGCCCTAGGGTGGTGGCGGAGCCTCGGTCGGTGGGTAAGGCATATATGGTCGGTCCCAACCCCACTGACCTACCCTTCGGGACCAGAGAGTATGTGTTTGTGCATGAATGCGCTGCAAATTCTAGTTGCACGTGGTTGGATTAAACAATTAATAATAAGTGCTAAATAATGAAATGATATAAATGTAGACAAATCTAGATTTTTTCCTTTATTTCAATGCAAGCCAAGAGTATGATGGCAAAGGTGAATTGATAAGGTTACATGCATATCGGTTGAATACGGTAAAATAGTCGCATTGCTTCCTAAGCACTTCCAAGTCTTTGATAAGATTCAACGATTGCAATCCATGAGAAGAAACTTCCAATTATGAAATATCAATAAAAAATGCTTACTCTATTTAGGACTCTGAAGCAACTATGTTGCTCTGAGGTTCAATCAAAAGGTTCTCAATATCCTATAAAATAATCTCAATAGGAAACTTATCATTATTGTCGCTCATTAATCTCTCCTAATATCACATACTAGTATTTAACTAATCACCACAAGTACTAATTGAAATAAAAATAAAAACTTGAAACACCAAATGTCAAATCTTTTGCATTCTAATGGCTTCACCTATTAAGCTCCATCAAATGTATCAAAGCATAATTACTCCCTACAACATGGAAATGGCCAAGGAGAAACATAATGGAAATATAACAACAATTTTGTGGTGAGGTTTCATGCAACATATTGGTCCAAAGTGCTATGTCCATAAATATCAATTTAAGTTACACTAATGAAGTTGTAATGAACCTTTTGTTGCATGATGATTTTCTACTTTTTATTGTAGATCATCCTAGTCGAGCTTCTCCAAATTATTTCCACACAATACCAAAATAATTTATAATTCAACTTAGCAAATTGTTTACATTTTTGTCAAATCAACCTACATGGCATGAGTCCAATTTTTTCAAAGTTTCTTAAAGAATTTTTAGACATTGGAAGAGAATAACACAAAGTTTGTTGCACTCCAAGAATAGATCTACAATTAATCGGAGCAACTTCAAATAATGTCCTTTTATTGGTCCATATGTTTGTAAACAATTGTTAAATCACTTTTAATATCAAATTATGTACCTTATAGTTTTAGTAGCCAAGTTCAACATAAACTATTATGTTCTAGTCCCCAAGTGTCATAATCATCAATAGCATAATAATGAGCAACTAAGACAACCGAAAATTAATAGAATTCAGCCAAAGCAACTTTGTCTCTTTACCTCAATATAATTAAGATGGGTCATTATAATGAACCTTGTTCCTAAAAATAATTATAATTGGTAAAACCCCATGTAACTTTAAGAGATGGAAATCTACACATTGTTGGAAGTGATACTAAAAAAATTATTTAATTTTTAAACCAAAGGAGCATGCTATTGATATTAAAGAAAATATTACAAATGATGAGCCTCTTCCAAAAATCATATTCTAAGAAGTAATTATTCTCATTTACAATTTTTTCCCATTTTTTAACTTGTGTTACAATCAATTTCTAAGACACAAGCAATTATATGATTAGAATTACATTAAAATTAAATAACATTTAATATAATTTTAATACAAATGGATCTTAACCTTCCATCAAAAGAAATAAATTAAATTCAAGTTATTATAACCTAATTGGATCAAGCCACTAAATACTATGTAATATATATGTATAAACAAGAATATTGGTTAATGTAAGCATGAAAAATAACTAAATATAGCATTTTGTTCAAATTAACCTATCATAATTTTCTTAATAAGGGAGTGCTCATACGATACTATAAGGATTAGATAAGTAAATAATTTTTTATCATTTTGGAGTAAGAATATGAATGAACATACTTATGTATCAACTTGGAATATGAGTTTTCCTTGGTTGGATAAATTCCTTGGTGGTAAAGTTCAACACGAGTATATACTATTTTTTTCCTTCTCTTAGCTTAGGTTACGATTCAGTTTAAAGAGATTGTCAAATTGCAATATGGAAGGTGTAATCTAAGATGCGATAACATAAATGTCTTAGGACTTAGGACTAAATAACATGTGTTAGGAAATGAAAAATTTCACACCTATAATCTACATTGTTGCCAAATTTGGTTTAGCTATAATAGCATTTTACATATAATTTTTGAAAAGTTTACATAAAATATTTGATACTAGATTATCTTTAAGAGATACACTTAGTTTTAGTCAAGGGTATCAACTATCAAGGAACAATAATATAGGAAGGTTCATAATGGAAATTAGTATGGGATTATCACTTGTAAATATTGTAGTTATTAAAGCATGGCTGGTCATATCCTATTTGGTGGTTTATGTCCATGAGGCATAGACATTGTAGTTGTGAGATGAAAATACTCTAGAGGAATTATTCTTCAACCGTAGGTGTTTGAGATATATTAGATTCCATTTAGATGCCTAAATAAAGGGGTACCTAGTTTCAAATCTAAAGTATTAATTTGGGCAACATACTCTAGTGGATATAAGTCTTTAGGTTCTACCCCTATGGCATGATCGCTCCATTCTCACCTTGGGGCCTAGGAAGTAATCATTCCTTGTAGTCCTTTCTTTAAATAAACTTCTATTGGTGGTGTCACATACCTTCTAGGACATTTTGCACCAATTCAAGATATACAAATCAAACTCCTCATCACTTTTTTTCCTTTCCCCTCCCTTTGTCTTATGTAAAGGTCCACTCTTTATTATTGCATGTGCAATGTTGATGTGTGTTCTTTATTGCACTATCATATATAATGCTATAGGATCTGGTTAAGTGTTGCCTAAAATAAATAAATAAATAAAATTTTGGTTTTCATGTCTAGGTGTAAAATTTTGGGCATGATAGGTTCCATAGGCAATTGAACTATACCTCTCCAAACTTGCATTCCAAACTAGTTCGATTATATTTTCCTATGGACCATACACTAATGATGTCATACTTTTCATAGAATTTCCTTGGCCAATTGATTTAGACCTTTCAAAAAAAAAATCATAACCAATCCAGTTGCATTTCCTTGCAAATCACCCCATGTTTACATCATTCTTGCATGATGTTTGCATAATCAGCGCCTTTTGTGGAGTTTCCCTCAGCAACTGAATTGAACATTTAAAAGATTACCTCTTACTTAGTTTAATTGGACTTCCCCACATCTCTAGTCTAGTTGCATGCTCCTACAATCCCAGTTCATTGATGTTATGTCACCTTATTGACATCATGTTGGCATTATCCCATCTTGAGAAACCCCAGTCCATGATGACATCATGTGTATGTCATTGATGTCAGCCCATCCTTTTGTTGACATCATCATCAAAACTTTTCATCTAAACTAGACATTGAAATAAAGTGAAGTTGATAGGTTTAGCTCTAATGGATTTCTCTACAAGACCAGTTTGGAGGGTCTCCTCTACAAGTTCAATTCAAACATGCATTTTCCTACAAATCCAATTTAGATGAAAGCACTTCAAAACCTTGCAAAGGCACCAAAATGTCTATAATTTTTTCATTAGTGCATTTAAATTCCCACAACTACCAGATTTAAAATTGATGGCCTTAGAAATATTTCTTTATGTAGTTTGGCATGAACTCAAAGAGGGAAATGACAAATACCCATACTTAATTTATCACTACAAACAACTTTTTCAAGCACACTATCTCTAGGTCATTGTTGTAATAAATTTCTAACGCAATTTCCTAATCTTTGCACTCAATCCCATGAACCATTAATGCAAATGTATGATAAAGGGTGCAAGGAATTTTCTTTCACATTTCTAGATGATCAAATCATATTTGAAAGGGACACCTATTTGTAGAGCATTTGTGGGAATGATGGTTAATGCAATGGGCATGCTCTCCATAGTATACCATGAGATTTATTATAGATTTGTTATATCTTTGACATTCTCTAAGGGTATTAGGAACCCAAGGTTACTCATTCAAAGGAGTTCCCTTAGTTCCTCAACAAGATACATAATAGAAAGAAAACTTCTTCGTATTAAAATTACTATTCTTAGAAGTGTAAAATGTATAATGTATAAGCCTTGCAATCAATAAAGATTGATCTTTTTCCTCCTTCCATGATTTTAGTATTGTGTATTCTTTGATTTTGAGAGATTTATCTTTTTCCTCCTTCCATGATTTTAATATTGTGTATTCTTTGAGTTTGAGCTACATACTTTGGGTTTAGTCTCTTTTGATCTTAGGTTAATTGTAGATGCCTCACCCCTCTCGTAGCTATTTTCTCTCCATATATTACCTTTTAATAATGTTTAATAGAAGTTGCACAATCCATTATCAACTCTAGAGTATTATTTTGTGTTATTAAGACAAGAGGAGTGTTATGGTTTCCTTGAGATCGTAAAGAAACAATCTGAAACTTCCACAAAAACACTTGCACACAATGAGCCTAATTTACATTAGCAAAGAGATTGATAAAAAAAAGAGTTGAATGAAATGTACAATGTAACCTTGCTTATATAGGAAAGGTAGTGAAGGTAGTCAAATCAAACACAATGATTGATAAACCCTTCAATGATGGAACACTTGTTAACTCATGTGACAAGTGTTCTAGTGAGTGGCAAGTGACCATGCAAGAGGTGTCTCACAAAGTGAGGACACTTGTTTCAACCACATGAAGTGAGACAAAACTCTATAATAGCCTAAGTAAACTTAAGAAAATGTGAATAATGACAACTTAACCAATTATCTAATGACACTATAAATACACTAAAACCCCCCTTAAGTGCAACTTAGGGATTAATGTATGCATGATGATGAGTCCCAGCTACTAGGCCATGTTAGGTACTCATTTAAAAATTTCTCATAAAGTGGAGAAAAAGAGAAAAACACAATGGCAAATAAAAACCCCTCTCCAAAAGATAAATGATATAATGAAGAGATACTTTGTAGCCCCCACATAAGATGATGATGACTTCTCTACATGTTGCTCAAATGCTCCACGTGAAGACTAATGTAGAACATGTACCAAAGAAGTGATGTGAAGCTTTGTTGTAAAGAATCTCTAATGCTCTCGGTGAAGCACCTCTTAATTTTGATGCAAGAAGTGATGTTTTGCTAGAAAGAATCTATGTATTCTCTCAATGAAGCATCTTTGAATTCTCGTGTAGCAAATGATGGTGGGTGAGTTGATCATGTATTTTCAACCATTCTTTTCAATCATTCCCACATTCTTTGAGTATCAAACTTAGAATCATGGAAGAAATGTAAAATAAATATAATCTACCAAGGCACGATGACACTTACAACCCTCGATTATTTTGATCCCCCCTGAATTGTCACTTTATATACATTTTAGTGCATATAACAATTTCAATGTAATGAATAATGGAACTTTATAATTGAGTGCAAAAAAAAAATTCAATAAAATGGGCAAGTGATATTCACTTTTACAAAAGAAATACTCATTGTGAGTAGCTAATCAAAAGATGCAATAATCATTTATACCTAATTTTACACATAGAAACTTTAAGTTTTTGTGTTAAAGGAGGAGATAAAATACGTATTAAATAACACCTTTTTTACATCATCTCAACGCTAGTTTGTCTAGCTAGGAAAGAGATTTCAAATGATTATTCACAATCAAAATTTCAACTTACCATTTGAAAGTTATAGCAAAAAGAAAAAAAATCCTCTTTTATAAACACTATGTAAAAAGGAAAACTCCTCCCTTACAAGTTTTGATTGAACAATAGATGTTTACCAAATAAATTATAATGCTAACAAAGACATTAATTTCTATGGTGATAACAAATTTTACTAGAAATTTGAATAGCTAATGAAACATAGAAAAGGTGAAACCCTAGGATTTGACCCTAGGGTTTAGGCACTTTTTCTAAATATTTCATTAGAGATTTGAAGGTGAAGGGTTTTTATTGGATTTGGACAAGGTATATGATTGAATTACAACTTGAAAGGTGAGTCAACCTATCCTTGACCAAACATGGAATGGATTTAGAATGTAAATGCAATTATTCAACTACCCTAATGATGCAAATACAACAAATCTAAGAAATCACAGACAAAAACTATGTGTAGTGTTTTTAATCTACCAAAAATGCAAGAAATCAAACAAAAGACTAAAAACAAGCAAAACACTCAAGGTAGGGCAATAAGGAGCTCAAACCAGCGTGTGAAGCCTCCTGTTCTGTAAATTTTCCCACGATGTTCAATTGGATGTGTGCTCACACAAAATTTTAGCAGCATAACGACGCTCCAATGGAAAAATGGGTGAGAGATGAAAATGGATAAGTGTTGGGATAAATAGATTGAAGGTTTTTTTGGATGAATGGCCAGGATTGATTGATAGAGACCAATGGATGAGATTAAGAGTTCACCAAAGGAATTAAAAATTCCTTTTTTAATGTGCATGGAAAGGATAAAAGGAATTTATTATTCCTTGGAAAAGATAAAAGGAATTTAATATTCCTTGGGGGATGAGAGAGGAATTAAAAATTCCTCAAAAGGACCTTGGGAATCTACAAAAAAGGAATTAAAAATTCCTTGGGGGATGGGGAGAGTTGACCAAGGGATTGATTAGGCTAGTTGATGAAGGATTAGAGGAAGGTTAGGTGGCTAATGAGGATTAGGAGCCAACTTACAAAATTTGGAGGATGTGACACATCCTAATCATGGATTAGAATGTGCACATCCCTAATGATGGGATTAGGATTAAGTGTAGATTATGGGGGATGGGAGATAAAGGGAATTAAATAAATGGATTATTTATTTAATTCCTTGGAAGAAAGGAACAAAGGGTAAAGTATTTAGTTATTTAACTAAATACCTTAGGAATTTAGAGGAATTTAGGGGTATTAATTAAATAATAGTAATATTACTTAATTAATGCAGATAAGAGGATATTTAGATGAAAAGGGATAAATTTGACCAAACGTAAGTGGCAAAATTTAGGTGTCTACATTTTTCCCCTCTTTGAGATGGTGTTACTAAGTAGCATCATTTCAAAGAAGATTAAAACATAGCACTAGGAAGAAGATGATTAGATTGGGAAATATTCCCCAGTCATCAAAGGAGTGACTAGGAAGAATGATGATAGGAGTGAAGATGAAGATTAGGGATTGAGAATGCCCCCTCAAGAGGATATGTAGGTTCAAGAGAACATGGGTGTGCTCTCGAAATGGATGAGATGATGAAAGGTTAGATGGGAAAGATGATGTAAAATGATGGATAAGAGAGGATGATAAGTGATAGGAGATTGGGAAGAGAAGATGAGAAGAAAGGAAGCACAAATGGATTCAAGAAAAATGTGATGTTGCCCCAATCAAGATACAAGACAAAATGGATTGATGATGGGTGGAGCATTGTTGATGAGGGAATAATATATCCCAAAATAATGCAAAAGGATAGGGAATGATACATCCCAATGATGATGATGAGAGTGTTGTTGATGAGGGAAGGATACATCCCAATAAAACACAAAAGATAGGGAAGGATACATCCTGATGATGATGATGAAAATGTTATTGATGAGGGAAGGATACATCCCAAAATAACACAAAAGAATAGGGAAGGATACATCCTAATGATGATGACGATAATGATGATTGGATCAAGGCTTGCAGCAAGGCTGCGAACAAGACCAAGGATGTGATTAGATGATTTGTGCTAGATTGAATGGATTAGGATTGGATGGAGATGTGAGATGGCTGAAATGAATGAAGACGATGGAGAAAAGGATGCTTAGAATATAAAATATATATTATCCTAAGAAGATTGAAGAGATGATGAAATGATGAGGATGAAGAAAGTGGAGGGATGAAAATGGATAGGATAGAGAGATGAAGAGAGTGATGAAGAATGAATGGATTAGAAAGATGGAGGGTGAGGGGATGTTGATAGAGGAAAATGAGAGATGAGAGGATGGGAGATGGGGAGGTATGAAAGGAGAGTGATCAAATCAAGCAATTTAATTGTTATGCATTATGCTACCATGTAATGAGCACTAAATTTGATATAGCATAAGATACTATGCACCAGGGTATGAGGAACCAAGGAAACTTTGTATCACATGCATGGGACTGACACAACAAACAAAAGTTTAGTCCAACATCCCAAAGTCATAGGGGCTTTGGTAGGGCCAATTTTGGAAAACCACAAACACAAAGGATGCCCCAACGTAACACAAGACCACAGGGATCTCGATGAGTACTACATGGGACAAGCAAGCAGACAAAAATAGAAAAAAGATCAAGATATGCCCCTATGTTTACCAGTACAAGCACACCATGATATGATGGATCATGGCGACCCTGGCGAGATATGATAGGAAGCTCAAATGATAAACAAAATCCATAATAATCGAAAGATCACAATAAATCTCTTGAATATCCTTTTCCACAAGATAAAAAGGGTGGATGGGATTGATATGGTCTAATTAGGAAGGATGCATCCTATTAAGACCAAAGATGGAGGATAGACTAAATGATTGACACGACGCAGGATACTCGAAAGTGATTGGACCTCAAGATACCAATGGATGTTGTTTGTTAAGAACCAGCTAGGTAAGGACATACTTGACGACACAACACGATGACTAGACACACCCTAAAGACCTAGGGGCTTGGGGGCTGATCAGAGATTAGCCTTGCCTACATGAAAGCATAAAGCCCTCGTAGTTCGATAAAAGGTTGACGATCGACCGTGAATCAAAGTGGAGAGAGGACAATGGAGATGATGATGGATGATAAAGACTGAATGTACAAATTCCCTAGGGTTGATCAAATGATTAGCCCTGCCTACGTGAAAGCACGGAGGCAATGTAGTTTGACAAAAAGACCAACAGTAGAAAATGGATAAGGGATGATGAGAAGACCGTGATAAGCGGATACAATGATGGAGCTGATATGATGACACAAGACTGACCTTGTGGACAGGATGGTGGTGATTGCACGAAGCTCAGGGATGGGACAAGTATCTAAATCATCAAAAGATGAATTGGGAGGATGATATGATGGATAGATAAGTGATGAAAAGTGAGAGGAGATTGGAAAGGTGTGTGAAAGAGGTGATATTGATGATAGTGAGATAAATAGCATTGGGTTACATGAGGAGGGAGCCTATATCTACATACCAATGACAAGGGATTATGAGATGGAATGAGGATATGGATGAAGGGATGGATAGATAAAGATAAGGAGATGGAAAGATGCTAGGATAGATGGATAGAGGGATAAGGATTTGGATGTGGAAAAGATTACTGGATGGATAGATGGGAGGGTAAGGATTTGGAAGATGGAAAGGATTTCCTTTTCTATTTTTTTGGATGGATGGATGGGAAGATAAGGATGGGGAGATGGAGGGGATTTTTTTGATAGACGGATGGGAAGATAAGGATGTGCAAGATGGAAGGATGAGCATATGCCATGAGATAAAAACAAGGATGGGGATATGAAAGGATCATGGCATGAAGGGATAAAGGTTTTGGAGGGATTAATGGAAGGAGGATGGAGAGATAGGGATAGTGATATGGAAGGGATGACATGATAGATGAATGATGTCTCCAAGGACTATGCCACAAAGGAAGTAGATACCCCACTCTAGATATGTCATGTGTGATGAGGCAGGAGGGATGGAAGACAAGTGGATGGGAAGATAAAGGAGATAAATGGAGAAGGATATGATGGATGGATAGGGGAGGGAGATGGACATGGGATAGGATACATGGATAAGAAAAGTATATGGGGAGGATAAGGAAAATGATAGTGTATGGATGAGGGGAATGTATGCCAAGAGGTGTCCAAAGCATGCATAGATAGGTGCCCCAATCTTTATCAAGATCGTAAGGAGGATGGAGGGATTGGAGATAAATGGGTAGGATGTTTAGGATAGGTGGGATGAAGGAGATGGATGAAGGGGATGCATAGCATGAAGTTGCCCCCAAGTGCAGAAAGATAATGGATGGGGGATTTACACATGATGCTCGTTTTCTAGGTTTTCATCGTGGTACTTATCCAAGACGCTTGGTTTCCTAGTTTTCACCATTGGAAGAATTATTTCTCTTTACTATTTTTGGATTTTTTTAATTTAATTTTTTGACTTTTTTGACTTTTGTATTTTTGGATAGTATGTGGATGGAGATGGATAAGAATAGGGATGTGGATAAGTGGAGTTGAAAGACATGTGATAAGGGGATAGATGGACTCAAGCATCAAGTTCCATATGAGGTAATAAGAGTCCATATGTAGAGTTACTATTGGATGTTGGTACAACCTTATTAGGATGGATGGATTATGCAAGAGAATGGATTAGAGGGATTTGATGTGGGAGATATGTGGGATAATGGATGGGATGTTGGAATGTGTATGGAGAGAATGATGGGGTGGATGTGTGATGGGGGAATGTTTTCAGGACCAACATTGGCACATATGGTGGTGGATGTGAAAGGATAGAAGGATTAGTGGATGGATGATGTGGGGATTATGGAGGAGTTGGGGTAGTGAATTTTGGGACATAAGGACCCAAAATAGATTTAGGAGATGGTGGATGAGGATGTGTAGCTTTGGGATTATCAAATTTGGATGTTATTACAAATTTTTCATTTGAAGGCATTGCATCTTTTTTCTTTGGGATCCACATGGTTCTAATTTTTTCTTTGGTGGGCCTTTGTGTCTTGTGGGTTTGATTTTTATTTTCTTCAACATGTCTTTTTAAGGGGACATGAGGAGCTTTATATTCGTGTAGATGTTTAGATTTATGCATTTTTACTTTGGCATCCAAAGTGCTTCCAATAGCAATGGGATGGGTGTATGGAGATGGATGGTGTGGTGGAAACATGAATGGAGTGATGGAGGTAGGATTTTTGGGATGATGTGTGGATGGGGGAAGTGTAGTTATGTGCCTTTGTTGATCCTGATTAGGGAATATGAAAGTGTGATTTTTATGATGGGTGATAGGAATGTGTGATCGATGGATGACAGGTTGAGTAAGATGGAATGGAGGAGGTGATTTTGGGATATAAGGTCCTAAAATGGATTTAGTACATGGAGGATGTGGGACAGTGGATGAAGGGACATAGGGACCCAAAATGGATTTGGAGGATGATAGAGGAATGTGGATGGTTATTTTGAGATGATATGATGGAGGGGGGATGGTGACAAATGGTTTAGTGGAGTGATGGGAAGAGCCTCTTATTCTTTTGGAAGAGGCTCGCTTAGGATGTATAGAGGTTGTATTAACATTTTTGGATTGTGAGTCTTGAGATATATATCCAAGACCTTGTGTATGTGGATTTTGTTTGACATGGATGGGCTCTAAAATACCTTGCTCATGAATGCCTAAACCTTTTCCTTAATAGTTCATGCTCTTGAGCATTCAATCTATGGTAGGATGCTTGTTACTTTGGAAGCATGATGCGAGTCCATTATTAGGTGGAGGATGGGTGGCGTATATGCTTGGTTCCTCTTCCACAAGAAAACCACCATGGATGAATGTAAGAGTACCAAGTATATATAAACATGGTGTTGGGATGGTATGGTTAGATGGTGATGAAGGATCATGAGATGGAGATGAGGGGATGGTAGGATATTTATTTAGAGGAGGAGATGATAAGGAATCATGAGGGGGATCAGGTGTAATGGTAAGATTTTGATTTATAAGGGGATCATGGGATGGAGTGGACAAGCTAGTATGATCTTGAGATGGAGTGGATGGGGTGGGAGGATATTGATGATGAGGATGGGATATGTTGGTATGCTTTGGATTAAGCTCTTGGCATGACTCTTCATGTGTGGGAGACATGATGATGGAGTGTTGGAGGGACTCCTCAAGTGGGGGAGATGGAAGGATGGAGGATTCATGAAGTTCATGGGAGTGGATTTCGGTGATACTAGGAGTGGAAGGAGTGGATTTGATTTGGGTGCCTTCAATGGATTGGATGGATCTAGGAGTATAAGATGGGGATTCAATGGATTCAGTGAGTTTGATGGTCTCAACGGTTTGCGTGGTGCTAGGGGTGGAAATAGTAATGATAGGTGTGGGATGGAGAGGGGTCTCATTACTAATGATCGTGGATGATGGATTGGGATGGCATGGCTTTGTGACATCAAGATGTGGATTTGAGGGTGTATTCCTTGTCATGAGTCCTTGGATGACATCTAGAGTGAGATACTTGCATATTGTAGTATTAAATGGTGTGGTGGGAATAGATGAAGGATTATGAATGGGTGGAGTACTAGGATTGTGGATTGGTGGATTGGGATTAGATAGAGAAATGGGATTGGGTGGAGGATTAAGGGTAGCTAAAGGATTAGGATTGGTGGGGGGATCAAGATTAGATGGAGGATTAAGGTAGGAATATTGGGATGGTGGATTGATGTTGGAGAAATTGGATGGGGAATTAAGATAGGAATATTGAAAAAATGGATTAAAGTGGGAAGATGTGGATGTTGGATTAGGATAGGAGGATGGGATGTAGGATTAGAATGGGAAGATTGGGATGATGTATTAAGGTAGGAATATTGAGACAGTAGATTAAGATAAGAAGATGTGGATGTTGGATTAGGATGGGAAGACTGGGATGATGGATTGAGGTAGGAGTATTGGGATAGAGGATTGGGATAAGAAGATATGGATGTTGGATAAGACAAAGATGTAGATGAAGGATATGATGAAGATGTGAATGGGGAAGATAATGGATATCCCTTGTCAAAGGTAGCATAAGGATTTCTAGTAGGCGTGGATGAAGGCATGATGGGATAGCTTGGATGGTTGATTGGATTTTGGATGACAGTTAAAGAAAGCTTACTAGAAATAATAGCATCAAAGGGATCCATACCATACTCATCTTGATCAATGAGACTTTCATTATCATCATCAACGTAATTGGGGTTCCCCTAACTACTATTTTTGGTTCAATTGGTGAAGGATAAGGATTGAAAAGATGGGAATAGATGATTAGAAGAAAATGAGAGATAATGAAAATATAAATAGAATGGATTAGAAGAACATGGAAGAAAGGATCATAAGTTTTGTTTCGATAACAGAAGATCTTGGATGTCGATGGGATAAAGCTCAGATTGGGATGTATGTTAAGCTCAACTTGGGATTTGATTTAAGCTTAGATTAGGATTGGATTGAAGCTCATATTAGGATGGTTGAAGGATGTGATGTGATAAACTCTAAACCAAGCTCAGGGGTTTAATTAGATGACATATGATGTTGATGACCAGATTAGATTGTGAAAAGGATGATTACGACATGGAATCTACCTCAAGATGGAAGTAGATTGATTGGGTCATGGATGATTACTGATGCAGGAAAAATAACAATCCTAAGTGTGATTAATAATGATCAGGATCAAACACCTAAGTCAACCTGGATAAAGACCTTTAAAACATATTCTAGGGGATTGGGATTAATGAACCGATGATGGATAAGCAATCTAGAGATGTTCTAAGATGCACCTATATGATGTGATCGATGGACGGATGAATTTTGGAAAATGCAGACGCACTAAAGTGATGATTACAAGAGGGTGGATGATGATAAAAAAGAAAAATTGATCACGGAAAAGGACACGGAAAATGTCAGGCTTTCAGTGGCCAGAAGGATTCACTCTCTGGAATTTGTATGGGAAGTGAATACACCTCTGCATTGAGAAAACTCGCCTATTTGGGGGACTCAAATTTGCCTATGTGTTGAGAAAACTCTCCTATTTGGGGGACTCAAATTCGCCTATGTCTGGGGAGCACACAAGAAATGGGCTAAGTCGATATGCAAATTCGCCTATTCAAGGGAAAACGGGCTAAGTCGCTATACAAATTTTCCTATCTCTAGGGAAACAGGCTAAGTCGCTATGCAAATTCACCTATTCTAGGGAAATAGGCTAAATCACTATGCAAATTCACATATTATAGGGAAACAGGATAAGTCGCTATGCAAATTTGCCTATTCTACAGGAAACAGGCTAAGTTGATATGCAAATTCACCTATTCTAGGGAAACAGGAAAATTTGATAGATGAGGACTGATGTAGACTCACCTAAAGGATGGGCAGACTCGCCTATTCCAGGGAATGGGAAAAAAAGGATTCACCTAATAAGGGACCCACAAGCAAATTTTCCTCTATCAAAGACAAATTTGCCTAAGGAGATGACCTAGAATTGACTCAAACTCATAATCGCCCTTTTGCAGGGAAAAATCACTTGTCCATAGTGTAAATTTGCCTCTATAAGGGGAAAATTCACCTCTGAAGGTAGGGGCTAACTATGGCAAAGGATAGAAAACACTACAAACAAAAGACAGAAGGCTGGACTGACTCAACTAAAAATAAAAGCATTGGTATCACACAATGAAGACACACAAGGTAGCACAATCCTAGAAATTAGTGATAACAATTTACAAACTTGATGTAGGCCCACCACCTTGAGTGGACAACCCAAGGTTAATACTTCATGATACTGGGGTGGACCTTTGGATCACCCTTGCGAATAGCTAGCATTCTAGTGGCATAGGGTCATCAATAGATGCCATAGACTCACCTTCACACTCTCTCTCAAGGACTATCATAGTCCACCATGAGGATTTATATCTCAACCCAAGGGAGTACGTGGTGAGTAACTTCAGGGTATAGTGCGCATCACCTGCACTACACCAAGCCGCGGCTAAAACACGGGTCTCTATCTAGGCTGAACAAGGCTATCTCATGCATCCTCGATGTATGCTAGGTACGTGAGGCACAACCATGAACACCATCCCATCACAAGCATGGATCAGGAGCCCCAACGAGGTACTAGAAACTCGAACCAACCCTACACGTCTTATCTAGGTATCACCCTAGCTTCTATGCTTTGCTAAACACGACGTGATTGGATTGAGGTACAACTTTAGTTCTCCCCCCTTTATATACCCCGTCGGTAACACGTGGTTAGGATCATCCCCTAGGTGATGAAATCCTAGGTAGGTCCCGCTAAGGAAAGAAGATACTAGATGTTTCAGCTAGTCCCCAGGCTCGCACGTAGCGCAAGGGGAGAGCTTAGATGCACTAGCACCTCCTAGGTAGACTAGACTGTACTAGAGAAAACTATGATTTCTCGTCACCCAGGATCATCGAAAGGTGAAAGGGGAGTGGATACATCAATAGCTTACTCCCAAACATGAAAAACAAAGTAAATTGACCCTTTAATTAAAGCTACGTGTGCCTAGCTAGTATGGAAATCAACAGGAAGACTACCTAAAGGGGTCTTCTATCAATCATCTTACAGAAGATAAATTAGTAGTTTTAATACTCCAGTCTTAGATAACTGTGGGGGACAAGCTATGCAAATTGTTAGCAAGATACGAAAATCATAGACAAAAAAGTTAGTTGATTGTACCCAAAAACGAAATCAAATTGAAGGTCAAATCAAAAAATTAAAGGTTCTAGAATACCTCAGATTTTCCCTTGTGGAGGGCGGATTCACCTCTATAAAGGTTGTAGGATCGCCTTTGTAAGGAGCAAGTTTTCCCATCGGTAGGTTCACCCGTTTGTAAATTCACTTGTTCACAAATTCGTCTATTCGCAAATTCGCCTATCCGCAAATTCGCTTATCTATCATCTGCAAATTTTCCTATCTGCAAATTCTCCTATCCATCTGCAAATTCACCTATCCATCCGTAAATTTTCCTATCCATCTGCAAATTTTCCTATCCATCAGCAAATTTGCCTTTGTAAGTCAAGTACTGGATAAGCAGGTGCGTAATCACCCTTTTACAAGATAGGTGGATGCGCGATCATCTATATCAATGCATACTCGCCCCTGTGTCAGGCAGATTCGCTTGTCGAGGGAGAATTCACCCCTGTGTGTGAAATCTGATCCTACAAAACTTGAAACAACAAAAAAAATGAAAGAGACCCATGACATGGGTCCCACTGGGCATACCAGAAATGTGTACAGTGTTTTTAATCTACCAAAAATGAAAGAAATCAAACAAAAGACTAAAAACAAGCAAAACACTCAAGGTAGGGCGATGAGGAGCTCAAACCAACGTGCAAAGCCTCCTATTGTGTAGATTTTCCCATGATGTTCGATTGGATGTGTGCTCACTCAAAATTTCGGCAGCATAATGGTGCTCCAGTGGAAAAATGGGTGAGAGAGATAAAAATGGCTAAGTGTTGGGATAAATATATTGGAGGTTTTTTTGGATGAATGGTCAGGATTGATTGATAGAGATCAATGGATGAGATTAAGAGTTGACCAAAGGAATTAAAAATTCATTTTTTAATGTGCATGGAAAGGATAAAAAGAATTTAATATTTCTCGGAAAAGAGAAAAGGAATTTAATATTCCTTGGGGGATGAGAGAGGAATTAAAAATTCCTCAAAAGGACCTTGGGAAGACAAAAAAGGAATTAAAAATTCCTTGGGGGATAGGGAGAGTTGACCAAAGGGTTGATTAGGCTAGTTGATGAAGGATTAGAGGAAGGTTAGGTGGCTAATGAGGATTAGGAGCCAACTTGGAAAAGTTTGAGGATGTCACACATCCTAATCATGGATTAGGAATGTGCACATCCCTAATGATGGGATTAGGAGGTGGATTAGGATTAAGTGTATATTATGGGAGATAGGACATAAAGGGAATTAAATTATTTATTTAATTCCTTGGAGGAAAGGAATAAAGGGTAAATTATTTAGTTATTTAACTAAATACCTTAGGGATTTAGAGGAATTTAGGGACCTATTAATTAAATAATAGTAATATTACTTAATTAATACAGATAAGAGGATATTTAATGAAAAGGGATAAATTTGACCAAAAATAAGTGGCCAAATTTAGGTGTCTACAGAAACATACTACAAAAACAAGTTGAGCAGGAAACTGTGCATTTGTGATATTGATTTGGGGCTAAAAATGGAGGATATAGGCGCCTTAGGTACCACTATCTTTGTAGGGATAATTTAAATCTAATTTTGCAATCCTCTAGTGCTAAATCAGAGCTTATGTTTCCTGCTTGTCACACTATTAGATAATTTTGTAACTAAGTTTGCAACAACAAATAATTGATCTTCAATCTTTTACATACCTGAAACCTACACATTCAAAGAGAGAAGAAAGGTTGTGCCATTTAGAGGTTTTTCTTGGTCAAACCCCTTGTTAGTGTTTCCACTTCCACAATGGAAATGTCAATGATAGGAAGGAATGATGAATCTGCAGCGTGTTGTAACTCACCACCCTTAAATAGCTTCCTTGAAGGAATAAATTCATACACATCTCCTCAATGCCTTGAATCTTGCTTGCTTTATTTGTTTGAATGGCTTTAATTTCTTGGAGACCTACAAGGATCAATCTTCACAAACAATATAAAAATATAAACATGAACACACTCATATACATTTTGACATGATGTTTGGATCTTGAATTGCTGCAATAGATACTCTAATGGTTGCTCTTAACTTGCTTGATAATGCTCTTGATCACAAGTTCTCCCATAATTTTCCTAGATGATTTCAAATGATGCAATAACTAGGAATTTTCCAAAAATTAAATCCCAACAACCGAATTTAGATATTTGAATTTTAAATAAAAAAATGTTGACATCGACATATATGACAACAAAATGAACACACACATGATGTAAACATGAAGAAAAAACACAAAAAAACACAAGGTTATTACTAAAAGGATTTGAGTTGGTAAGGCAAAGAGGCCTCAATCTTAAATTGTCTCGAATACCAAATTCCATCCATCAAATAAATGTTAGTAAAAGGAATGCTCCCATGAGGACTATCAAGCTACATTATTCCAAATCACTCTTGAGCCACATGGATCTACTGACTAGCAAGTTGTTTTATGCTAGGTGTCTATGCAATATGATGGGTTCCACAAGGCTAACAAGTTGTGTTATGCTAGACACTCATGAAAACACATAGTTCTACTATCAAGCAAGGTGTGTTAAGCTTGGTGGCCATGTTAATAGAAAGGGGGTTCCATAAGGCTAGCAAGTTGTGTTATGCTATACGCTCATGAAACACATAGCTCTATTGCCAAGCAAGTTGTGTTATGCTCGACAACCATGTTAAAAGGGGTGCTTAAGTTCACAACCCAACAAACTTTGTTATGCTGAATCCATGAACTATCTTGTCAAAACCTCACCTCAGAGGGTGCATAAAATCACCTACGAAGGTGCAAAAAAAACTCGCCTATGAAGGCACATAAACAAAAAACTCACCTACAAAGACGCAAAAACTTTCCCAAGAAGATGTATAAGACAATACCAAAACCTCAAGGGGTGTTATAAATAATGCCACCTTAAAATGCGATTTACAAAATGACAAAAAGGGGCGTGGCTCAATACATGAAGGATCACACCTTAGAGAATATCACACATGACATCACCACTAAGAGAGGGCAAGTCAGGGAATAAAATTTCACACCTTAGGGAATACTAGCCATAGCATTACCACAAATGGAAACATCATATTCCAAGAAAAATCACACTTAGAAGATATCAAGCACAATATCACCCCAAAGGAGACACAACATAGATTGAGAAGGCCACACTTCCACTAGTGAGATCACACTTTCTAGGAGGTGCATACTATCATCACTAAAAAGGGACCATTTTTTATGCAAATAATAAGTGGTGGACCATATGCCCCCCCTTAAAATGTTAGTGTACTTACTACACTAACATTTTAAGGAGATACGAAGGGATCCCTTGCTAGAAGGAATGTACCTAATACAAGGCTACCTAACCCCTTGCCCCCTAAGTGTATGGAAAAATATGATCCAAAAATGGATGATGATGCACTACTCCTTGAAAAATGAAATATGATTGCATAAAACTTAATTTATACATCATGCATGGTAGTGAGTATTGTGTGATACAACTACCACATGGCAAGGAGCAACAACTAATTCTATTTTTCTTTAGAGAATCTTGCATGATTAAGTGAAGGTATTTTTGATGTTTTTCTTAGTTTTGAATAACAATAACTAAGGCCTTTTGTTGTTTCTTGCATGTTGAGCTCTACGGGAACACATTGTTCTTTCACACCACATCCTTTTCCATTATAGCCAAAATATTTCAAAAGTTTATAACCTCTTCCATAAATGGCTTCCATTTCTTTCGAAGAAGGTGCTTTTTCATAATCACTTTCATCATATGTAGATGTGTAATTTGTGTTTTCCTCTTTGTTATAAATTGTGGATTTTTTGATGATTTAGTGATAGATTGTGTTGATATCACTACAACTTCTTTTTCTTTTTTTGATTTTGATGGTGTAATCTTGTATTCTCCCATGAATGTGGGTGTGAAATCTAGTGATCCCCACTCATCATCTAATAGATTTGTTACAGATTAAAGGGACTTACTTTGTCTTCAACTTTTAAAGGTTCCACTTTTGAAGTTGGTATCAATGTTCTAAATGGACTCTTTATTCCTATTTCAGTTTGTAAATAGTTTTCAGATTCAAATCAAATTTTATCATGTAAACTTTATTATTGTATGTGTATTTCATTAAACGATGAAGTGTTGAAGACACTCCTTTCATCTCATGAATATATGAAAGATCATGGGGCATGATATGGATGGGAGTTTAAAACATAACCTTACCAACTTTAACAGGTAATGTTATCACACCAAGCAATTCACTTCCCACATTATCAAAACCCTTGATCAAAAAATCAGTGGGTTGAATTAAACTTTTATCCACTCCAATTCTATCCAAAAGATGAAAACTAACAAACATTAAGCCATGAACCATTACCAATAAGGGTACGCCTAATCCCAATATTGTTAGTAACGGCCATTATCATCAAGGCATCATTTTTTTTGTGTTTCCAAAGGATGTAATTCACTTTAATGAAAGGAAATGTCCATATTAACTAAATTCATACCCTTAAGCAAAGTTGCTACATCATTTGGTTGAGCACTAGGAGGGACAACAACTATTTTCAAAGCATTTTGAAGCATGTCATGATAAACAGGTGGTGTTTGAATTAAATCCCACAAGGAGATCTTAGCAAGAGTAGCACGAAGTTGTTCTACAAGATCATACTCCTTACCATTACACTGAGGAATGTTAGGTGTGGATGGGAGGTATGATTGAGGTAATGGAATGGATGTTGGAGTTTTTTTGTTTGGATCATTTCATCCTTATTGTTTATAGTGTTATATGTGTGTGACCAACTGTGTGATAACCACATTCCTAATTTGTTTTCCAAAGTTTAGGATATGTCGAGGAGGTCCTATAATGAGAGGTGACTTATGAGGTCCAATAATTAGAGGAATTTTAGGAGGTCCAATAATTAAAGGGGTTTTGGGAGGTCTAATAAATAAAGGAGACCTAATAGTCAATTGTGCTTTCATAACCTCAATGGAGTTAACTACTTGTTGATGATTTTTTATCGAGGGGGATCTAATGTCATCTTAGAATCTTCATCTATGAAATCCATCTTATTGTATTTTGAAGGAAATGTATCAATGATTTCATCCTCTTGTCCAAAAATATTTTCCCAAGTAGGAGAGGTAGGGAGAGAGAAACAAACAAGATTCTCATGATGCTCCATGATTGGATCTTCTAACACCAAGATACCTTCTTTGCAAGTAGGTGAGGTATCGAGAGAATAATAAACATGATTTCCATGATTTTCAATGATTACATTCTCTTGCACCAGGCTAACCTCACACATAGGAGAGATAGTGGGAGAGGGATCAAGGAAAAATAACAAATAAAGAGAAATAAACTCATTTTCACATGCTTGTATCAAAAATTCCTTGAAATTCTTAACAAGATCGAATAATAGAACATACATTGTGACAAAAAAAAAAGATTTTTTCAATCATAACATGATGTTATGTCCTATGGATCAAGCTAGCAATATTTTTAGCAAAATAGACAATTACAGAATTGATACTAGTAGAGGCAGAGACTAAAGACAAGGTTTTGCACAATAAATTTGGGCTCAATTTAGTTGGAAAAGGGCACCCAAGGTGCCTATGTCCTACATACACTTTTGAAATATTTAAAATTTCACTATGTACTACACTATTTAAGGATCTTAGGGATGTGTGCAAACAGGTCTAATGGTGAATATTTTTCTAAAATTTACCCAGATTATGATTATGTCACTCGAAATGCAAGGGTGCAACAATTTGCAAAATTTTCAAGCAATAAAAATCAATTGTAAATGAAATTTATAGATTTATGATGTAATATTTGATTGATTTTAATATGCCTAAATCTCAAAATGATGATGTTAATTCCTTTTTGGAATAAAATAATGCACTTTTTTTACTTTTTGAGCTATATGAAAGATGCCTAAATGAATGCAAAGAGCGATTTCAGATTTGATTTCAAATTTAGATGACCTAATGCAAATTTGGGAAGGTAATTTGAATGTAGATCTCACCTAAGATAGCTGAAATTAATCCTTTTGCAACCTATGATGCAATATGATATGAAATCTTTTGATTTTTTGTATTTTTATGATGCAAAAATGAACGCCTAAATGAAAATTGTAAAATAATGCAATGCAAAACCCTAGAGCTAGGATGCAATGCTTCAAATTTTAGAAGGTATATAATGTTAACATGTTGAGTTCTCCAAAATGAAACATAGAAAAGGAAAAATGCTAGGATTTTACCCTAGGGTTTAAGCACTTTTCCTAAATATTTCATTAGATATTTGAAGGTAGCAAGGGTTTGATTGGATTTAGAAAAGATATATGATTGAATTACAAACTGAAAGGTTAGTCAACCTGACCTTAACTAAACTTAGAATGGATTTCTAATTGAAGTGCAATGATTCAACTACCCTAATGATGCAAATGACTATTCTGATGCAAATATAGCAGATTTGAGAAATCACAGACATAAACAAACTACATAAATAGGTTAAGCAGGACACTGTGCTCCTATGATATAAATTTGGAGCTTAAAATGGAGGACATAGGTGCCCCAAGTGCCACTATTTTTCTAGGGAAATTTTAGATCTATTTTCACAGTCCTCTAGTGCTAGATCAAAGCTCTCTTTTTTCACTTATTGCATCATTAGATCACTGTCGGATAATTTTGTAACTGAGTTTCCATGAGTTGTCAAAGTGTAGGCTTTCAATTGCAACAAGAAATAATTGATCTTCAATATTCCTTCAATCTTCTACAGACCTAAAACTTGCACATTCAAAGAGAGAAGAAAGGTTGTGCCATTTAGGGACTTGCCTTGGTTGAACCCCATGTTAGTGTTTCCACATCCACAATGGCAATGTCAATGATATACAGATAAATGATAGGAAGGAATGATGAATCCACAAAGTGTTGTAACTCACCACCCTTCAATTCCTTCTTTGAAGGATTGAATTCATGCACATCTCATTGAGGTCTTGAATCTTGCTTGCTTGATTTGTTTGAATGGCTTGAATTATTTAGAGATCTATAAGGATTAGTCTTCATAAACATTATGAAAACATAAATATGAACACACTTACTTACATTTTGACATGATGTTTGGATCTTGAGTTGCTGCAATAAATCCTCTAATGGTTGCTCTTGACTTTCTTGATAATTTTCTTGATCATAAGTTCTCCAATAATTTTCCAAGATGATTTCAAATGATGCAATAACTAGGTATTTATATGTCATTAGTCTAATTTCCTAAAAACTAAATCTTGACAGTCAACTTTAGATATTAGAATTTCAAATAATAAAATGTCAACACGAACATATTTGAATTTGGATCCAAAATAGGGGGACATGGGTTCCTTAGGTGCCAATGTCTCAGGCCTATTTTCCGAAGTTTAAGGAGTTGAGGGCAATGTGTTAAATGAGAGCATTTGTTTTATGCTTGTGAATTGTCAGTAATTTTTAAAATAAGTTGTGGAATACATAATTTAGGAAGTTAAGAGTTTAATTAGGTCTAGTAACCTAAAGGGCAGAAAAACATAATGTGAAATTGTCAAGGGTGAAAATTTACGATGTTATAGATAATATTACTACCATTAATTATATTGTTATCATTTTGGAGAGGCAGCCTGAATCAAAGAACCATGTGTTGTGATATAGTCTTTGGGTGAAATTGGAGTCGTGTGTGATGGGTCTAGATAATAGTTAGTTTTTATAGCTTTTATACATGCTCAAATGCATTACCAAGACATTTCTCTTATACATATTCATACATTATGCTATCTTTGATACTTATTATCCAAACCTTAAACCTAATTTAAGTATAAGGAAATATAATTATGATGTGATGGTTAGTGTATGGTTTAGGTGTGAATATGTGTGAATTGTGGTTAGATATCTATGCTTAGTCATGGTTATTAGTATGTATGGATGTTTTGTGAACAAACCCCTTACAGCCAGAGGAGGCATTGTAGCTCGCAACAACTATAGCATGGAGCCCGCAACTGAAGGAGTTCCTGAACAACAAAAATAGGGGATTCCTAGAATAAACTAAACATGATGAATATAGTATGAATACATTTAATGGAGGAGATAATGCATCATTATGTTGATCAATAAAGACACTAGAGAAAGAATAATCTTGTTGTGATTGGAATTTTAAACTGATTTTGAGCATTCCAAGTTTTAATCTATTATAAATAGAGTCATAATCCAATTTGGAATCTTCTTTTTTAGTTTCATTTAGAGTTAATTGAATCTTTGTCACCCTCTAAAATCCAAGAAGTGGTCATTAAAGGTTTCAGTTTAGAGTCCTAGATTGAATAAACTCCCTCATGCCTATATGTACAACACGTTGGTTGAGTCTGAGGTTAGCTAGTTAATTTTTAGTCAATCAATTTTAGGAGTTATCAGATACTCTTTATGTTTTCAGTTGGAATACAAAATATGTTTTTTGTGCAATCATGATTTCATGAATAAGATCTTTGATCAAAATCTTGTGTGATATTATAGATTTGTGCAATGATGAATTTGAGTTACTATGATTATGTTGGATCTTAAGAGCTAGACTTGGTTTAGGTTAAGTGAAGAAAACTACTTGAGCAAGGGCCACTCAAGGTAACTATCCTTCACTCCTTTCTTTTTCGTTATTTCAATTTTGTCTTAGTTATTACTTTATAAATGTAGTTTATGTTAAACAGATTTATTGTGTTTTAAATCATTGATGAATACATGAAAAAATCTTTGTTTCATAATTATATTACAACTACTAGAGTGTAAAATAGGTTTAATCACCAATTCAGTCAGATTCTAGCATTTACTTTTGAACAGTAGTTAGTTGCAGTCTTATAATGTAGGTACATGTAGCCATAGGAACAACTTTGCATTCTTTATTGTTTTTTAGTTTTGTAATTTTCTAGAAGTGTAATGTCTTTACTAGGTTGATTAGGTAGTTTCCAGTCTTTGAAAGCACATTCAGTGCTAGTACCATCACAAGCCTACTATCCCTAGTTGATAATTCAATGAAGATGTTTCCAATGTTAAGTGAAATGTTTAGTTAGGTTTCTCCCTCTGAATTGTGTGATCACCACCAAGTTTACTATACGCTAGTAGGGACTCTACATTTTTGGCACCATTGTTGGGGATGGTGATACTTTCAAAGCTTAATTTCTTTCATTTTCAAGTTTTCCTAGTTAAGAATTTACTTATAGAATTAGAACTATTAGATTTACTTATCAAATACCAGAGCATTCTACTAACATTGTGCAGGATTTGTTGCCATACAAAGTCATATCTATTGTATGTTGAGGCAAAGAGACTCTTTAGGAAGATTCCTCTCCTCAACGAGCCAACAAGCCAAAGAAAATATTGGTGACTACATTTATCAGAGTGAGGGTACTACTGAAGAACAATCTTCCTTTTCACTAACATCTACTGAGAATATAGAGGGGACCTTCCGAACAATGGGTGATGCAGTAATGGATGATCCACCTGAACACGTGACCTTTGAATTTCTAATTACCAACCAAGAAAGGGCTACTATGTTGAAGAATATCCCTCCTTCAACATTACCAGTATTTTATGGGTTGGTGACTGAAGATCCAGACACATTCTTGTTTGGTTTTTATGTCATATGCAAGAGCTATGACTATACAACCAATGCTCATAAGCTCAAGTTACTCCTTGCTACTCTAAAAGATGTTGCCCTAAGATGGTTTATGAGATTAGGAAAATATGTTGTTCTAAATTGGGACACCATGAAAACAAAATTCTTGGAGAAATACCAAGCTTATTATAGAGGAGTTGATCTAGGAGAAGAGATGATATCTTCAAGATGACTCAGAAAGAGGATGATCCATTGGAAGAATATGTAGAAAGGTTTCAATTTTTCTTGAAGAAAAACCCACATAATAAGCTCTCAGAGGAGTCATTGAAGCTTGTGTTCCTAAGAGGAGTTAATGAAGATTGCATGGATTCCCTCAATCTTATTGGGCAAGGTGATGTGTGCTCCGATTACACCCAATGGAGTCATGGTGTTCCTCAGGTTCTAAAGTGCTAAAGATGAACATCTGTCAAATCCATCAGTCTGGGTGGTGTTCAAGGCCATTGAATCAGTGCCTCAGTCTAGTATTGCAAAGAGTGTAAAAACTTAATTTTCAACCATTGAAAGGAGAATATGGACAACTATTTTATATTTCTCAAAGAATGCCATGGTATTCAAGGAAAGGTATGCCACAAAACCCTCTTAATTTCAATACATCTTTTCCTATTGGTAATCAGAATTTATCTTCTTGGAATTCTTAGCCTTGGCCAAATAATCAAAACCAATGGAAAAACCCCCAGCAAAACTAGAACTAGCACAACCAAATGCTTGGTTACAACCAAATTTTCAAGGTGCCAATTACAACCCTCAATGGCCATTACAGAAAAATTAGTGGCAACCACAATGGAAAAAAGGTCAGCAGTGGAAACAACAAAATGTGAATTACTAATAGCCTTTGCTTCCTTCTCAGCAACAATAATAGGATATTATTCCTAATCCCTCAAACATATCTCAACCAC
>VDFB02353280.1:0-22791 GCA_007258455.2 Sequoia sempervirens
AAGTCAATATGCAAAACTTGTTAAGTGCTAGTGACATATGTAAGTGTATTGTCCTAATAAATGCTCTCAATGTGTTTTTTGATGATAAAATGGCCTATGAATGATTCCTTTGTGTATAATCCATAGGCATACAATACAATTTTTTTGGTGTGTACATCAATAGGTCATGGTCGTGTATGTGATTGTTGGCCTTGGAATTTGAGAATTGGAAAATTGGAAAAAGGGGGACAAGATTGCACCCACAAATTTGTCCTTGCACACTATAGTCTAGGGAAAACAAGTTGATGGAAACTAGATCAAGTCAGTTCTAAACATAGATGAGGAATAATAGATTGATGTATCAAGCCTTAAATCAATGATTCCAAAAGAACGAAACATGTGCTATATTCATCTATTAAAATCATCTATACAAAGTGATGTAAAACAAATGGATAAAATTGTAATAGAATGCACTTTCCTTCTCTACAATTATATGCAACAAAGAAATCTTTTGGAACAATAATATGTGGGTGCACTAACACATGTCATTATAATTATATTTTTAATGAGTGTATAAGTAGTGGTTCATAACTTTATTGTGGGTTGAATTAATTTTTCAATAGTTTGGTAATAGTTGGTTTATGATTTCCTTGGATCACATTTTTATTGTATTTCTCCAATGTTTGTGTTACTATGTTAGGGCATTAGATTAAATTGCACTCTTGGCCTAAGCAATGTCTATAAAAGAATTTTTGTTTGAGAATGATATTAACTTGGAAAAGTATCAAATTCCTTTTATTGCATTTTTTTCAAGAGATCCATATATACTAGTCAAAGGAAATATATCCAACCTATCCTCAAAGAAAGGTGAATGAAGTGACATCACATTCTAAAGACACAAATTAGTAGAATTAGGAAATAAAGTATCATGTAGTCAGAAAAAAGAAAAAAAAAAGAAAAAAAAACCCAAGAGGGGAAACAAATGCTTGCCTAATGCTATAAAAATTGTGGTGGGAAAGGGGTCATGATCATTAAGGTTATCCCATCCTCATTTGGCATTTTTTTCCATCATTGAAAAGCTCTTAACCAATGAGAATATTATCTTCTCCTTAGGCCCTTCTAGTGGTTGGGGAAATTTGTTCACATGTAGTTAAGGTTGGAAACTTGATAACCAATTGGAAAGAACTAGATGAGGGAACTTATCTTGACCTTTGGGAATGGCCCACCTACACTACAAAGAGGGTGCAAGAGAGCAATTAGTAGGTGATGACCAAATCATTAGCCAATCATCAATGACCAACTAGAAGGTTGCCTAGTGGGTTGCAAAGAGATAACTTTGGTGGAGGAGGATATGAGTGGCGTAATAAAAAATTAAGAGAATAGTTATTGACCTTGGGATTTTTCTATATGAGGAGGAAAGGATTGTGGTATGCTATTCATAGTGTAAGGGACATTACCCCATTAATCAAGAAGAGTTAGGAGGTGCTGCACCTTAAATGCAATTATGTTTTCCTAAAATTGAATATGCACAATGACATTACAAATCACTAGAAATTTTGAGCAAGTAGCAAAATTGGTATCCATAATAGTATTAGTGAATAAAGTATCATTTCCTATCTAGGGTAAAAATAAAATCTCCATTTTAAAAGTATACCATGATTGGGAGAATTTGGATAAAAATTTGGCCCTATTTCCCTACACAAAGTTATGCCAAGCAAAGGGATTTGGTCTAAAAATCTCGAGTCATGAACCATTTGCCAAGATAAATGGACACAAGAACTTAGCCAATATAAATTCTAGTGATTTGCAAATTACCCATAGTGAGCATTTGGGATTAGGAACAAGACACATTAGCAATTCATGATGGGAGACCTTGGTTGAAGTAAGAGCTCTTAGAATATCAGTTCATAGGCATTTGTCTCCACATAAAGATGGGAGTTGAAGAGACCATTTAAAGTTTAACCATGAAATGTGGAAAGCCACTTGCATCCTTCACTTGTGATATAATTAGGAAAAGGGGTATTATAATAGCACTTCCAATCCTTCCACACCAAAGTTAGTAAGAAAAATTCCACATAAACTTTGTACAAAAGTTTAGAAATTTCTTACAATTATCATTTGAGAGTTAGACTTGGCTTTAGGTTGTAGCCCAAAATCAATTAGAGAAACTTTGGAATAAACATCTTGAGATGCATGTCTTATTTCTCTCTTAGATGAATTTAAAATTACATACAGAAATATTGTATACTTGACTCTACAAAAATGATGGGGGATACCACTATAAGGATTGTTGGATTGTTATTAGAGATCTTGGTTTGATAACCATTCCCACATTCTATAGAAGCCATGGTTTCCTTATCTTCCCAAGATTTCCTAGATAATTTTAGCCACAAAATTTCTCAAAATTAATAGGAACAAAGGAATATCAGGAATGATAAAGCTAATTATCATTTTTAGACTAGCCACCCATATGAGGAACCAATAGAAATATAATTTCATAACATGATTTTCTAGGCTTCATTGTTGTCACAAGGCTTGAGAATTGACTTAGCACATAGAACAATTTCATGTTTTCTCACATCAATAATCCCTAACCAATTTTTTTTTGGGAAGGCAACATAAATCTCAAGCCATTGTATGAAAGCATGTGTTATAGTTGCGTAAAGGAAATCTTGTAGAAGCTTTTCCAACTCGTGGTGTGAAGTTTTATAAGGAATTTGATAGGAGTAATAAATATGTATGAAACCAAGAATGTTTGAACATATATAAAATTTATGGGCCAACAAAAGTGGCTTACTAATTCAATTTTCAATTCTATTATCAAATTTGTTGATTAGATACTACCAAGCATAGACTAGAAAGCTTAAAAAGCAAAGGGGCTCCTTATAAATTTGAAAATATCCCGATGGTTCATGTGTTTCCACCCAAATTTATGAAGCTAATATAATAGAGGAGAGAAAGTTTGTTTGTAAAATTAGATTTTAATCCATTGAGATTTGGAGGTCCCATTGAGAAAGGAGTTTATCACAAACCACAAATTGAGTGGAAGAGAGACAACAAATGATTACACTCAAACACTACTTGAGTGCCTCCTTATGAACTTATGAGAAATTTTGAGGTTTAAAAATGGTTTAATATTGTTTATTCCTCAATTAGGAGCAAAAAAAAGTAATGAAATTTTCTAATCTAAAACATAAAATCTTCAAGAAACTTGGAAGAAGTGAAGGATATGGAATATAAAATATAAGATAATACAACATAATATATGTGGGAAAACCCTTTTGGATATAAAAATCACCACAAAATGTAATTTAACTCAATATAACTCTTCAAAGGAAGCTTATTAATGGATTGAGAACCTCCATTATACTTCTAGGCATTCCTCCTTTGACTAGGTGAGAAAATTCCTTGACATTGAAGACTCATCATTGAGTTTAAACAAGTTTCCTTCAATGTTGATGGTAATCCCCAAATTCCAAACTTGCAAATCCCTAATTACAATTTAATCCAATGATAAATTACTATGTCAAGGCTTATATCTATAGAGTTTTTCCATCATATATATCACTTGCAGTTTCAACAAAAAAATGGACTTAATTCATTGCCCCTCATGAATAGTTAACAATTTTGAAACTAAATGTGTGCCCAATGTGTAATATTTTACCTTTGAATCCACCAACTTGCATGTTCCACTTTGGAATCCTTCATAGATGATCTTAGATGTCATAAATGCATGTAAGTGTAGCTCCTTGTTTGAATAATCAAATTAGGCACTATAATATGGAAGAGAGATCCTCTTCCAAAATATTCTTGTTAACTACATGGAATAGACAATTCCCAAACTCAACTTGTGAAACCTTGTAATACACTTTGAATGAATGCTAAAATACTATGATAAGGCTTGCATCTATAGAGTTTTTTAATCATATATACCACTTGCAATTTCAACAAAACCATGAACTAATTCTAGTGCCCCTCATGAGTAGTTAAATGTTTGAAATAAAATGTAAGTCCAATGTGTAATATTTCACCTTTGAATTCACTAGCTTAGGAGCTCCACTTTGGAATCATTTAAAGATGCTCTTTACATGCTATGAATGCATGTAAGTGTAACTCCTTCTTTGAATAGTCAAATAGTCAAATTAGGCAAATCCAATTTGGAAGTGTAACTCATATTCCAAGATGTTACATGTATTCTTAAGACTTCACAAGCTATTACAAAATTTAATTATAATAATCTCCGACTTGTTTTTTCGACTAGGTAAATTGGTCTTGAATAGACATAGAACCTTGTACATCATATGGAACAAATAAAAATATAAACAAGAATCCTAGAAGGGGGGAAAACACAATTGTAGCTAAGCTACCAAACAAGGATCAAAATAACTACAACCAAGTTGCAAAGATCAAAAGAGTACCCAATGATCCAACCTAAACAATTCCAAACCCTACCCCATTCAATTTCACACACTCAACTTTGGTGTGTGATTGGGAGATATATTTTGCAACACCTTTCTTCCACCTTTGCACAACTATCCAAGAAATATTATTAACCAAATACTCAAACCTAGGAGAAGGGGAGATTAACACTTAGAGATCTCATTCTTGGGTACAACATAATTAGTGGAACATCAAGCCAATGTTTCCAATCATTAATCAACATCCTCAAGAGTAGGTAGGTGTAGTGTTGAATCCATGGGAAAATTCAGAGAAAAGGAAATAGGCACTAAACAACTAGATCAATTAGTTTGTGGGAGCTATTGGAGCCTAGTCAAACATGTCCATTTTTTTATAGATTTACTTATTTTTGTCCATGTGTTATAGTGACTTTGTGTAAACCTAAATTTTATAACCAATTTGTGATAATTTAAGTAGGTTTTCACTTTTTCAAAAATATTCCTAAGTCTATCCTACATTGTTCATTGTGTGCTCATAATGTTTCAAATTTTACCAAAAGTTCAAAAAAATTGTGTTGAGTTGTGTGGGTCATTTCCTTGAAGTTTTGTGAGTTTTGGAGTTTTTGAATTTTGAGGTTGTCCATCCTAGTATTTCATCTTAGTCATTTTCGTTTTCTCTTGTCTGTTAAGTTTTCAAGCTTCATCTTTGTGGCATACCCTTTCACTCAATACCAATAATTTGGTCTAAATCTTTATAAAAAATTTCTAACATGTTGATCATGTCAACCTAACAAACTTGTCAATCTTGTCATACTGGTCATCCAAACTTTGAAATTTGGTTATGCAAGTTAGAATTTCTAAGTCACCATAGTATCAAAATTATTCATCCATTCATACCACTCCCATCACATTCTTGATATTTCACCCCTAACAACTTATTGTTGAAGTCAAGTCTTTTGTTCACTGGGCTTTTAGGATTTTTTGTTCCATCAATTTGCTTCCCTTCAAAACATGAAAGCCCAGTCCTTTGTCTTTCAACACTAGATTTTTGGGAATCCCTTACTTGTATACCATCTTTATTTTTCCACTAAAACTCTAAATTTTGACCATTTAAAAAAAAACCTTTGTAGCCTCAAACTTGTAGAATTTCATGCCACTTTACATCATTTCTGTGGAATTATTGAAGTCCAATGCTTGAAATCCTTGCTAAAATACAACTCTTTTATCCCACTGGAATTTGGACTTCCTCATACATCTATTTCTTTTTATCATTCCTATTGACCAATTGAAGTTCCTCTTCCTAAAGTACCCCTCCCATATTTTTGCCTCTTAGTATTTGTTCCAAAAAATTGCTTGAGTCTTTCAAACCAAAAATTTAGATCATCCTTAATTGAAGTACCTCATTTGTTACACCCCTAGCTCCCAATTCCTACTTCAAAATCCCTCTAAGTCTTTTAGATTCAAATTTGTAGCCATCACTTAACTCGGGTACTTGTTCCTTGTCATCCTCGGGTACTAGGTGTTGTTTTTGTATGCATTTCAAGCAACTTTCAATGGAATAATAATAAGTGATGGTTTCATTTATTAGTTAATTTATCTTACACCAAAAAGAGAACACCCATAAACCATTTTCATGCCTAGAAAAGACATTCAAAGAAAAATGTAGCCATGTCAAATTTATTGTAGTAGATCAAATCTTGCAAGAAACAAATTTTCTTACCGCTTCAACTAATTTTATCAACAAAAATTATCATCATTCTACACACGGATTTGGATGGAATCAACAAATATCTTAATATTAGATATTCAAGACATGATTTTGATGATTTATGGTGTGTTATTTGACGTTGAGATGGTATTTTCAAGATTGGAGGATGTGATGTGCAACACCAATGGCATGTTTCTTTATGTGCACTTTGTCAACTATATTTTTCATGCCCTAATTATAGATTTATGTAAGGGCATGTGAATTTCATTGTAAAGTGTTGGGTTTGTTTTATATTTGTATGTGAATATCTCATCTAAATTAATCCGTATTTTGATGTGTAACTAGTGTATATGACAACTCATTTTTTAAAATCTATTGAGAACTTGTAATGACAATACAAATGTTTTAAAAAAATCAATATAAAACACAAATTTCATCTTTTTTTATAATATCTCTGTTAATATTTTAGAATTTTAGGGGATTCAAGGAAACATTAAATGCATATTTGTTGTATTTTGTATTATAACTTTGTATTAGTTTGTATCTAAGGGTTGTAGTAAAATATTTCATTACGTGCATGTGTATATTATGCAAAGATATTTAGAATTGGTACATGAAGCTTTAAAATAGTTTATAGATTATCCAGTAGAGATTGCATCATTGTGAGTAAAGGGTATTTGAGGGTTTGATCTCTGCAAGGTAGATCAAAGTAAATCAAACTAATTTGAAAATTAGGTTTTAAATTATTATTAGGGTTTCATCTAAGGTTGACTCTATGTTGTAGGATTAGGAATTGACTCAATAGTTGAAGGATGACTATCCACCCTTATAAATCAAGAAAAATATTTCAAACCATTTTTATTTATTTTTAGTTTGTTTTTCCAACCATTATGTATAATCCATTGCTAAAATTATTACTATAGTTATTATGCTCGTGTGATTGTTTAAAACCTTAGAGGGTTGTTGTGTAGTTTATTTCACTAAGTTAATGATATTGTAAGTAACTAGCATTGAATACATTTGAAGGGATTTGAGACTAAAATTCATCCTAAGTTGCATCATTTAACTTATATGCCTAAAGTAAGAGATCTGCAATATCAATGTATAGTAATCCTCAATAATAAATAGCAATAAAAGATTAATACAAAGTCATATTTATTTGAGGGTTCATCTAAGTTTTTCTTAACTATTTTATTCTCTAGAATATCTCTAGGATTACCCTCCTAAACTTGGTAGGGCTCAAAGTAAAAAAGAGGATTATTATTCTCTTGTTTGTTAGCCTTTTCAGATCCCTAAACTTAGTATAGGTGTCTTTCGTAAGTGCTAAAATATGGTCACATCACTCATACCTTGGTAAGAACTTTAGGGTTAGGGGTTGATATAAAAAATAATACCAACATATTAATGATTTTTTTTGGGGAAAGATCGGTGCCTTAATATTCAACTTTGATTTGGAGAGTTTGTCTTGATAAAGTGTTGAATTTGTCTTTCTTCATTTTCATTTCCCTACAAGTAGAGGTGACTATTTTGTCAAGAAATTCATATTATAGTTGAAGAATTTAAAATGGAAGGAAAATGATCACTATGTAAGAACAATTCAAACAAGAAGTTTGATGATGAAACATAAACATAATAACATAAATGGAAGATTAAAAATAAAGGTGAGAAGTTTGTCTCTATTGCTAAACAATTTAAATACGTATTTAATAATGACAAATAATCAAACCTCACATCATAGTGAGAAATCTATTTGTAGAGCCACTAGAAGTAAAAGTATTAAAAAGTGACATGGCCCTAAGTATAATTTTTTTCTAAATGTTCTTGAAAGAGAAAGGAACAAAAGGGAGGAAGAGGCCCATTTTAATGAAGCCCTTGTGGCTAAATTATCAAAACAATACAATGCTTCATTTGCTAGAGTATCATTCAGGCCTATTGATGAAGAAGAGAAGATCCAAATAATGTAGAGATCAAGGTTATGAGGAGTATGAGGAAATTGAGCAAGATCAACCTAGAATAAGGTTGGAGCATGGAAATTAGAATGTTTACCTTATCCAAGAAGTAGAAAAATTAAGGATAAGATGACTAGATTAAAATCTCAAAGTGATAAAAAATACTTAAGAAGAATAGAAAATCTCATAAATATCAACCAACAAAGTCATGGAAGACCAAGAAACCTTGGTGGTGGAAGAAGGAACCACTATGGAGCAAGAAATAATATAATGCAAGCTCCTACTAAGCCTCCTATAAATTTAGAAAGGTATAAATAATTGAACTTCATTAGAATACCATGATATCCTAATCAAAACTTGTAGAGGGTAGGTATAAGCTTATAAAATATCAAGGAAATTATGTTTTCTTTGGAGAATATAATCTCCAAGTTCTTTTTATAATTGTTGATATTCAAATTTGTTGGGAAATTTTGGTCATCTCAGAAAGAGCATCCGAGAACAGTAGGTGTCTTAGGTAGTTTTTATTTCATCAGATTGCCTCGAAAACACATACTACTATGCCACAAAGCAGAATCAAGCATAGTTCATTTCCCACATTAATCCTTCTGAGAAAAGCTGATGCAAAATTAACCAGTTCCAAACAACAACATTAAACAAATTCAATCAAGCAGAAACATTAAACATGAAAGATGGAACAAAAGACATGAACACATAGATTTACGTGGGGAAAACCCTTATGGGTAAAAAACTCCACACTCCAAAAGCCCAAATCGCCATTGTATTATTCAACAACAAAAGTACAATTACAAATATGATTACAGACTCAGCCCTTACATGATATTTACATCTTGTTCCATTATGGAGAGAATCCGACAACATAACCCTTCTCAGACACCATCTCACATCTCCCTCTCTGATCGAAAAACTCTCTCTCTCAGCCACCTAGCCTCTCGGCCACCCAACCTCTCAGCTAGTCCAGCTCGTTCAGCCTTTCAACCACTCAACCACTCAGCCACTTGGCCCCTCTAGCCTCTCGACCAATCTGACCCGTTCAGCCTTTCAACCACTCAGCCACTCAACCACCCACACAATGGAATTCACAATCTGCCCTTAATCATTCCAGGAAAACTCTCATTACTTTCTCGCCATCAAAGAGTTTTCAAGCCATGTCTCTCCAACTCCCCTTTGTCACTTCGACGAAGGTAATACTACCATTTGTTCAACATACGCCAATAGGACTGACCAAGTCGTTCTTCACAAGCTATCGAGTCACTCATCACCATATCAAGGAGACTTGATATCATCTCCCTTCGACAGAAGCAAGTACCTTTGATGAAGCTTATTGACTTGTCCCATGTGGTCCCCACCTCCATCAGCTTGTCTTTGTAGTCGATAAGTTATAGGTTTCCAAAACTTCATAACCCCTAACTTGTGGTTCTAAAGTTTCAATCTTCCACGATCTCACGACATTGCCACAACTATTAGACCATTGAGGAGACTCGAGGAAGAGTCCCTCTGATAAGGCTAAGTCTCTCTGATTAGATTCCTTTACATGCTCCATCGGGCCATCGAAGAGACTCGAAATAGAGTGCCTTTGATGAAGCCAAGTCACACTGATGAAGACCAAGACAAAGCTTCAAGTTGTCGAGGAGACCCTTTGAAAATTCCCACTAAAATGATCAACTCTTGCCGACAATGAAACTCAAACAGTCTATCGAGGCATCGAGGAGACTCTATAATGACTCCCTTCGACATATACATGTCTCGCCAATAAGAGTCCCATCGCCATGTCAAAGAGACATGTTCCAATGTATCGATGAAAAAGCAATGTCTCGCTAATAAGAGTTCTCCTTACCACCAATACATCATCCTCCATCAGGATTTTGATAAGACTAGTGACCCTGTCCCAACAATATTCAAATGTCAGTCCAATAATGTAGATGCTTGAACTCTAGTACATTTGAGGCACCATTTCTCAAAATTCTCCCACTTGTTAAAGAATGTATTGCCTTCCAATCAACACATGAATCCTCTCTATCACCCAAGACACCTACAACAACATATGTAATGTCCACCATCTCAGGAAACAGTTCCAACCATTCTCTAAAGGAAAAGAACATGCCATGGTGTATATGCACCGATGTAATCTGAGACACCAACAACATAACCAACTGATAGCTAGGCCTTCAACACACTGCCACCACTCCACTACACTCACAAGCTATAGAGAAGCATCGACAACTTCAAAGCTCCAAACCAAAACAAAAACATGAAGCCATCCTCCAGAAACAAGATAGAACATCAGCTAGAACAACAACCAAAAAACTAACTGCTTCCATCCAACTGATTAAACCACGCGACTAAAAATAGCACACACAACAAGTGCTAATTTATCCAATCACACATACCTCGAAGGTATCGACATCAAAAAACTCATGCCACCTACATAACCATCCCGTCAAATACAAATACAAGCTCCATGTGTCAACTAGTCAAAGAAGACCAAACACATCGAAAAACTCCCACTGTATGGGTAATGCCAAATTTGAAAGATCAAAGACATAATGAGTCTACAAACACCATATAAAAGTGTAAACCACATCATGTAGTACCAAGGAAACATCCACAATGATATGCACAATCTGTAAACAACTCTCACCACAAGTCTGCACAATTCTCCCAAGTTCTCCACACCCAACAAAGGAAAGAGATAAAGAACCTCCATGTTATCACCCAAGAACATAAGTGAAAACACATGACCACAAGCTAGTGATCACTATAGCTCCAACCAAACCTCAAACCAATGTAATGTGAAACCAAACATCCAGGAAGACAACCAAGACCAAAGAGAGAAAAACTACACATCATGTACCTATAGAAAATCCTCCTACATGCACCTCTAGATGCCAACTGTGTCAAGTATGATCTCTTTCCAGAGCATCCCAAAAGAAAATCCATAACAATACCCAACTGTTTAATCACCAAGATCAAACATAACATATGTATCATGTAATCAGGATGGATGTAAGCTTCTTAAAGAAGATCAAAATACTCCATTTCCCATTTCAGGAAATAAGCCCAATACCATCCCCGATGATCATCATAAATGAAATTGCAAACCCAAGGAGATAACCATGCTATCCATCTCTCAGAATGAGTCCTCCATAACCATCTATTAGAAGCTCAAGATCCATATCCATGAAAGAAAGCATGAAACACCTGAGAGAAACAATGGGAATTACCTCTCAAGTGATAAGCCACCGAGTAGACCAAGAGTGGGGAACGAGAATGCTCCTCCAAGATATGCAAGCCATCATGACTCCTCCAAGAGAAATATCCTCATAGGTCTTTGTTGAACTCACGTCTAATCAAGGTGAAGGCTTCTCATACTTTCTACCTCACCTTATTCTTCATGTACCAATGAGCACATACAAATGATCATCTCATGCTAGACTTCAAATGCATCACTTCACTATCATGAAGTCCTCAAGCATATGACCAATGTTACCAACACACATAGAACCATCAAACCATTATCAAAGCTCCAATCATTTGAATCGGGAACTTATCATGACATCATGATCTAAACATCCCCCTTAGGAGATCGCATGCTCTAAGTGAACATATCATGGTCTCAAGAGTAATGCATCATGCCAAAACTCTAATGCATAAACAAGAGTATATCATGACATAAAACAAACAAACTCTAAACCAACATCACCTATCAAGCACCACTAACACCTCAACAAAAGACTCCATGAGTCCTCCATGGCTCCAAGATGTTACACATATTCAAATAGTGCCCATACAAATGCGAAAGAACCCTTCTGCAACAACAAGATCTAAGATGTCCTCCTAGTAACATCTACAACACTAAAGAAGATCATCCATCACTAAGTGATGAATCCACAATCATTGCTAAAGCTCCCACCAAATCGTGACAACCCAGCTCTCCAATCATCATGACCAAACATCCGCTAAACTAAAAATCCTTCAGGTCCACACATCAACATGTCCATATGACAACAATACCAAGTGGCACCAAGATCTCCAAACCAAGCATACAAAAGCATCACTGTCAAAAGCTTACACCAAAACACATAGAAAGCTCTTCATGACATCATGATACACATGCTACAGGTCTCTGTAACAAACTATTCAAGTACTCAACATCATTCATCCTCTCATCTCAAAGCAACAACAACAATGCACAAGTGACCATAGACAAGGCCAACTAACAATTCTACACCATCACAGAATCAAATCTCATAGATATAGACAGTCCACTTCTGAGTTGTCCCATAGCAAACATGTAGGTAAAGACAACCCACATCTTTCACTACCCATAGATCCATTCAATATATCATGCAAACCCATCATCACACTAAAAAATGTAACACTGAGATCTCAAAGAGAATAACCATGTAGATAACATGACTCAAACACTAGATCAAGTTCAAATCCAATTTTCCAATCATGTCCACAACTTGAGCACCCTAGTCTAGGAACCCAACAAGCAACACCACAAGAATGTTGAGAGACAAATCACATACCAAAAATCCCATGTAGAGAAGGTATCTCACCTCCGCATACCATGCATGAAGCAAGCATGCAAAACTGTAACTATCTCATCCAATACCACCCCAAAAATCTAGGGTCTAGAAAATAGCTTTAAATGCAGTTCCACATAACCACAAGTTTTTCTTGACCGTGTAAAACCTACAAAACCACTATGTTTGAAAAAAACCCATGCACATCTATACTCAATTCACATTTGGAAGACCAAAAACTAAAACAAGAAACACCATAATGATTAAACCAGAAAATGGATTATCATGAATAAGCATCACCATAGATTTTTAAGAAAACCTATAAAATCTCTCAGACCAAAAAGCACGAGTTTGAACCATGCAGGTACAAAACATTCATGAGAGGATAAGGTAGTAAAAAAATCTAGGCCCATTTCAAGCCAACTCCACAACCACCAACATGTACATGCATCTGAGGGAGACAAGCTATTGTAGAAGCTTCCAAATCATCCAATGATCAACTCCATAGCCTACTTGCAATCAGGGTAATAGAGAAACTATGTCTTCCAATACAAGGAAAAATACCCAGCAAAAGCACATTACTCCATGGTTGAATGACAACCCAAACTTCTCCATATCATCAGGGAACCTCTCACACAGACACTCAATATGGAATTTTTTCTACAACACAACCACAGAAAAATATTCCACCCCATGCATCAGGATTATTTTGCTACCAAATAGGAACATCATATCACCACATTCTAATATGACCAATTCCAGTTTCTCCATCTTCACCATCCTCCATGTTCCGTGTTGTCTCAGAAACTTAAATAGAAGGGCATGAACTTCCACTCGCCAAAGGATCAATACATCAGTCGATTCCTTCAGATTTTCTCAAGATTGGCAGACTAAGAAATCTTCACAGAAGGAATACCCAGAACCAACAACACACTAGGAAGAATCCAATCCTAGAAGAAGGCTTTGATACCACTTGTTGGGAAATTTTGGTCATCTCAGAAAGAGCATCCGATAATAGTAGGTGTCTTAGGTAGTTTTTATTTTATTAGATTTCCTCAAAAACACATACTATTATGCCACAAAGCGGAATGAGACATTGTTCCTTTCCCACATTAAACTTTATGAGAAAAACTCATGCAAAATTAACTAGTTCCAAACAACAACATTAAACAGATTCAATCAAGCAAAACCATTAAACATGAAAGATGGAATGTAAGACATGAACACACAGATTTACATGGGGAAAACCCTTGCGGGTAAAAAACCCCACACTCCAAAATCCCAGATCACCATTGTATTATTCAACAACAAAAATATATTAGTTATAGATACAATTACAGGATCTAAGCCCTTATAGGAGATTTACATCTTGTTCCATTCTGGAGAGAATCCAGAAGCATAACCCTTCTCAGACACCATCTCACGTCTCCCTCTCCAACCGAGCAACTCTCTCTCTCTCTTAGCTACCTAGCCTCTCGACCCCTCCAGCCTCTTGGCTACCTAGCCTCTCTGCCAGTCTGGCCCGTTCATCCTTTCAATCACTCAAGCACTCAGCCACTCGGTCCCTCCAGCCTCTCAACCACCCAACCTCTTAGCCAATCTGGCCCGTTCAACCTTTCAGTCGCTCAACCGCTCAGCCATCCACATAATGACATTCATGCTCTCCTCTTAATCATTCTAGGAAAACCGTCATTACTTTCCCACCATCGAAGTCATAACGAGACATCAAAGAGACTTCAAGCCATGTCCCTCTGACTCCCCTTTGTCACTCTAACGAAGGTAATACTACCATGTGTTCAACATATGCCAATAGGACCCACCAAGTTGTTCTTCACAAGCTACCAGGTCACTCATCACCATATTGAGGAGACATTGTATCGACTCCCTTCGATAGAAGCAAGTCCCTTCGATGAAGCTTATCAGCTTGTCCCATGTGGTCCCCACCTCCATTGGCTTGTCTTTGCAGTTAGTAAGTTGGAGGTTTCCAAAACTTCATACCCTCGACTTGTGGTTCTAAAGTTCCAATCCTCCGTGATCTCACGACATTTCCACAGCTATTGGACCATCGAGGAGACTTGAGGAAGAGTCCCTCCGATAAAGCTAAGTCTCTCTGATTAGCTTCCTTTACATGCTCCATCAGGCCATGGAAGAGACTCAGGATAGAGTCCCTTCGATGAAGCCAAGTCACATTGACGAAGACCAACACAAAGCTTCGGGCTGTTGAGGAGACCCTTTGAAAATTCCCGCCAAAATGATCAACTCATTGAAAATGAAACTCAAACAGTCTATAGGGGCATAAGGGAGACTCTATGATTACTCCCTTTGACATATACATGTCTCACTAATAAGAGTCCCATCGCCATGTTGAAGAGACATGTTCCAATGTCTCGACAACAAAGAAATGTCCTGCCAATAAGAGTTCTCCTTACCGCCAATACAACATCCTCCATCAGGATTTTGATAAGACTGGTGACCCTGTCCCGGTGATATTCAACTGTTAGTTTGACAATGTAGATGCCTAAACTCTGGTACATTTGATGCACCATTTCTCAACAAAATTTCACTTAAAGAAAAATCTATGTCAGAATGAAAAATATCACAAACACAGAACATTATCTATGGGATACACTCTAGGTTTATGAATGCAACTTGTCATAAAATATATTGTATAATCTTTTATTCTTGGGATGAGAAAAGGGAAAAGAAGAACTAACAATCTAAAGAGTTCTAAGGTGATGCACCAATTTAAGAAATTTGCATATTGTTCAATAGTTGTAGAAATTATGACAATTCATTAGTGTAACAAAGGGAAATTTACAAATGAGGCTATTAGAATTTGTATTTTTAAGGCATGGGAGGAGTACTCTCTCCTTCCCGAGGGAGCCAAGCTTTTATTATGAAATGATGGCTAATGTTGAGCTTGTGATCTAAGATGATCAAGTTATTATTTCCCCTTATTATCACACACTTTGTGGGTTGTGCTTTGCCTATTTTTTATTTGGCATTTGTATCTTAGTTGGGGTATCATTTAATGGTGATGGTAGATATGGGGGGTGATAGGAGTAGGATCAAACCTTTTTCCTGTGAGAAATGGAGGAATAAGCACAAAATATAGAGAATTTTAAAGCATGGGAATTTTATGCCCTATCTGGAAAGGCTCCACAGCCATGAACCCAATGCCTCTACGAATTTTTTCCACTATTAGCATGATAGAACATTACGAGTTAAGGGTATGGATTTTGTGATCAACGAGGACTTTATTGCCTCCATTATTGGGTTGCGGATGGATGGCCATACATTTTTCAAGGAAAGAAAGAGCAATGATGACGCCATGGACCAGTTCTTCAAAGGTAATGCAAAAAAGAAGATGATTAAGGTTCCCTCATGGGGGTACGAATGAACTTCTCTAAAGCATATTTGGGATGATGTGGTAGAGGTCATTATGCGGTATGTTACCCTAAACAGTCGATATAATGCTATTTTAGGATACCATTTTACCCTACTTAATCATTTTAGACATGGGTTGCATATTTTGTTTCCTTTCTTTCTTCTGTCATCTTTGGAAGTGTCAGTCTATGCAAATTTGAAGAATAGAAGGGCTCTTGTTCTTCATGAGGGCCTCATACTACTCATTATGGAGCATGTGAGAGCCCATACTCATGCCAAGTCAATTAAAGGAAAGGAGAAGGCCATAAGTGAGGAGTCATTTTCGACTAGCTTAGAGACCAGTGTTGATTGTGAAGCTGAATGGAATGAGGAGGGTGGTTCACCATCTCCTATGGTGGCCCCCTCTAAAAAAAGAAAGAAGGGGAATTTAAAAAGGAAGGGTGCCACTAAGAAGCTCATTTTGCAGGATTCAGGTTCCTGTGGGTCCCCTTCTGTTGGCAATGACATTGATATTATCTTTGGTGGCTCCCATTTTAAGGAGAATGATGAGCTTCATGGCCAAGATTCTGGTGTGAATGGTCGTAAGGAGAAAGTTATACCTGATGAAGCAAGGGATAAGGAGGCTAAGGAGATTCCGTAAAGGGCTTCCAGAAAGATTGCAAAGTTGAAAAAGTAGGTTGTGAAGGGTGGTTTGAAGGGTAAAAAGGTTCCAGATTAGGAGAAGGTCGTGGAGGAAAATGTTGTTGAAATCAATGATTCTCGTGTTCGACAGTCGTCCAGCATGGAGGTGTCAGTTGAGAGGTTAGTGCATGAGGAAGAGGGGGTGAATCTGAACCTTGGAAAGCCTGAGCTACTGAAGGTTAATACTCTCTCTAAGGATTTCTCATATTTGAATGATGAAAATACTACCATGTTTGAGCTTTTGGATATGGCTCGTTCAAGGGCCACATGCACTTTTAAGCTTGCCAAGTGGGTGCTATAGGAATTTAATAAGGTAAATATTAAGATTAGGGGTTTGAAAGAGAATATGTTAAACCAGCCAAAGGGTCCTTCTTCAAACACTTTGAATGAGAGACTAGTTGATTTAGAGTGCTCCACAAAATTCAAGACCCTTTGTGAGAATCACCTTAGTGAAATGGAGGGAAAGATTAATGAAACAAATGAAGACATCAAGAAATTATTGTTGGTTAGTCACAACTCAGTCAAGAATAGTGTGAAGTCCTTAAAGGTCTTATTAGGGAAGATTAGTTAGCTCAAGGAGGATCAGTTATACTTCACAAAGATGATGGAGAAGGACCAGTCTTCTAAGGGTAAGGGGAAGAAGATTAGAAAAGATGAGGCAAAAGGCCTGTGTACCAAAACTACGAGAAACCTTAGGAAGACCTTTGAGGAGGAAAATAAACAATTAATAGACATGGTCGATTTGCACTACAAATAGGAGATCAAGGTGGCTAACACCCTAAAGAATATGAAATAGTGTATTTTTCTATGTTGTTTCCTATTTCTGTTTCTTTGTTGTTGGGTCACTATTTTTTGGCTATTGGTTCACTTTTGGTTGCTGCTTATGCTTCAATGTTTATCTCTTTTAGTAGCTTTTTCTCCTTTTTGATGTAAAGGGTTTCGGGTCCCTTCAAAACCTGTTTTTCCAATATAATCAAAACAAATGGAACTTAAGCACACAATTACTATATAACAAAAGATAAAAAATTATTAAACATGTGGATAATGGTGAAAGGATACAATACCATTCGGGAAGAATACTACATAGAAATTTTGACATAAAATTTTAATTTTCTATTCATTGTTGAACTAAGAACATATTACAAAAGAGGCTTAAAAAATAAATTCTTAATGTTCAATTAGTTTGAGAAATGCATATAAAATCCTTGTCTATTGTAGATTTTTTCCCTTATGTATTCATTATTCCTTTACTTTTATATTACCAATGAATGCTTGAATACTACACAATTGGATCCTTCTTTGCAATGATTCTACTACCTAGTTAATGTGATTTGGATCCTTCTTTTCAAGCAAATATCCCTTGATAGATCACCAAGAACTATAGAGCTTCACTCTTTGTTCACCATGTTGGCACAAATTTTCTTTAAGTGAAATTTGAATATTGATAATAACCTCACTAATGACTATAATATTGAAGAATAAGACATGTTGATGAAGTTGCTCGCTCAGTCACTAGATGAATAAGTGAAAAAATAGTATAAAATTTTTCTAAGGCTATTATTGAGTCTTGGGTAATTTATAAAGGATTTTTAGAGAATAATATGGGGATAAAAATAACTCTAGGTTCATAATAAATGTGTTTACAAATATGTGTAAAGAGTAAATGAGTTAGTGTCAAATTTCAACATAAGATTTTCTAAATTAATGCCCAAAATTATATCTCATATGAGACCAAATGAATCTAAGTGCTTTGTCTTGTATTTTAAAACACATGATGCAAATATGGGGTTCCTATTGAGAGCAAATAACCCTAGACATTAAGACATTCATGTATAATTGACTTTAATATTGAGAACAATAAAAGAGCTTTTGGAAAAGTGACAAAAAGGAGTGATGTGAGGATATTGTGAAACGAGAGAGGTCAAAGTAGTAAATACCCTACTATTAAAGGTGAAATAGATTAGTTATTGCATGGCTTGAAAGAATGAGCTACAAGGTATCTACATATTTAAAAAGCCATTTTTAATGAAAGGAAAAATAAAAATAGAAATGAAAGGTTACCTAGACTATCTAATCAACTGTACATCACATGAAAAAATGGAAAACCAGTGACAAAACACCTTAAAGGAGTTGAAAATAAAGAGATTATAGACCCTCTAAGGATGTCAAGTGTCAATAATGTAGATGATGCTTGGTGCATGGCTTGTCAAATACCACACTCACCTTGTGATGTGTTGTTGAATTGATAGTCATGAATCCTAATTATGATTGTGATGAATGTAGTGATAGTAGCCATTAGTCAAGTGTAGATCATTGATCATCAAAATATCAACATGTTATCATCCCAAGGTTGTTATAGTGAAGATGAGTAATCTTGTGCAAAAGAAGGTGGTCAACAAAAAGATACAGAAGATAAAAGACATGTTGAAAGCTTCCAACATCAACAAATATTATTTGGTGAAGAATATGGGGAAGAGTTTCATGTTCATAATGGGGAATCTTAGACAAATAATTTATAGGTAAGAAGGCCTTCCAAAAATAAAATGGAGCCTTGAATGTAGTAGTTATTGCTCAAGTCAAGAGTGATTATAATATGAGTAAGAAGACTCAAATAAGAGTTCAAACTAGATGTACACCACAAGAAAGGATATAAAATGAATGTGGCAATGACAGATATACCACCACAATATGGTATGTTCTTATCAAGAAGGTGGTCAGCTATAATTAGGGGAAGTATCTAGATGAAATTTTCCCATGCTATGATCCTAATCAATGGGGCTCATATGAGATTGGATAGGAAACAATGGCTCAAGATATTATTGAAGATCCTATTGATTTTAACCAAACCATATGTTGCATTCACATAGGGTGATCCCACAATACTGGTTTACAATTTTTGGCCAAACTAGACATTGAAATAATTTTTTCTAACTAAATTTTCACTTTCGAGCACCTATAGTGGCTAAACCATGAGGAATTTGAAGATGATGCAAACAAGTGATTTGTGACATTTTGTCTGTAGATTCAAAATATATTTTTTCAAAAATTTTGGAATCAAATTGCACTTCTTTTTCCATCTCCTTCGAAAACCATTTTTTTTTAGTAAATAACATTTTTAAGGAGTGATGCTCACCATATAACGCATAACTTTTTTTCCATAAAGGAAAAAATTCTAATGAACTTTCGAATTTAGATTTGTAACTCCAATATCTAGTGCTTCCAATTGGTTAGATAGTGTTTTATTGAATATTTTTTCCTTAATCAAGTTTTGAAGTCAAACCAATTACAATTCAAACATAGGCAAACTGTATAATGCATAATTTTTTTTGTAAGTATTAAAATTCTTTTTTTTTTGTTGGATCAAGGACTTCAATATCTAGTGCACTCATATTTTTCAATTTTTTTTTGATAATCTGCTATTTTTCCACATACAAAATAGAGAGCTTGATTTCATTAGAAAACCTATTTTAATAAAACTAAAAAACAAATACATAATAAACCAAAACATATTAAATTATATTCATTGGATAGCTGCGTTCCAGGACTACTTTTATCATCGATTGGGTCTATGAAATGTCTCCCTCCATTTCATCCTCAACGGAGCTTTAAAGGAAAAATTCGTGTTTTATGTGCTAGAAGTGGAAAGGTGGGAAAAGGAGGTTTTTCTTGAACGAGGAAGTTAAATTGAACCCCCTTTCCAAAAGAGTTTTCCTTTGCTTGTGTTTTTGAGAATGGTGGGAAGTTCATTGAATGGGTTCGCTCGAACCTTGGTTCTAGCGAACCCTCTTTTGGTTCGTTCGAACCCCCAAAAATTTTTTTTTGCAACAAGGTCATTTTTTTCAACTTTTCCTTCCTCACTCCAATTGTAAACCACTTTTTTGGGTTCACCCCATATATATAGATAACTTCAAGGTTGAGATCAACAACATAGAAAACTATGACGAATATACATGCAATATTTTGGATCAAGGTGTGTCATCAAATGAAGTCTAGATAATGAATTTTGATGGGCCTTTCTCTAGATTATTTATCTTAAAGGTAGGTTGTTTAAATCATCTTTTAAACTAGATTTTGAATGCACTAATAATTTAGTAGAGTATGAATCTCTACAAATAGGATTAAATATTTTCTTGAAGTATGATGCAAAAATAGTTAGATTGATAGGAGACTTAGAGTTGAATATTTCCAAAATCAAAGGTAAGTATGATTCTAAAAATAAAATTTAAAAATAACACATGAATGCTACTTTGGATAGCATTGAGTTATTTGACACTTTCTCCATAAATTGGGCGAAGAGAGAAAATAATGTAATGGTTGATATTCTTGCAAATGTAGCCATTAGGTTAGAGGATATAACATTGGTTGCTATTTCAAGAGTAAAGATGCTAACATGGAATTTTCATTAATAATATTCATCATTGTTAAGTTTTTAGTAATAATTTATGATTTACTCAAATTTCTTATATGGATTGATGAATATCAAAATTAAGAAATGGATTTTCAACATTTTATTGATGGATGATAGATTTATTTTGTGTAATGAAGTGATTCAACTAAAAATAAATAAGATCCCCAAAAGTTTGGTTTACCTAGAGTGATCATTTGATAATGCTAATAGGAATTTAAAAAAAAACTATATTTATGCATGAGCAATATTTAGAATATATAAATATGGGCACACAATTAGCCCATAAATTATCTACATAGCGAAGAAGATGACACTTACAATAAGAATGATGTTGATCATATTATTGAGGAAATAATGTAGATTGTTTGAATGGTCATATTATGAGCTAAAGGTATACAAAAAAGACTTGTTCCAACATGAAATACCTTTGAAGCTATATGTCAAGTCAAACAAAAAGAAAAGACCTATACATCCTACTCTAGCTCCCAAAATATAGTAGGAACTTGAAAAGCTTAGAGAGGAAGGAATAATAAATCTTGTAAGGCCTTCATCTTGGTTTTAAATTTTTGGTTCTAGTCATAAAAATGAATGGAGGCATCAAACTATGTGCGGACCTTAGGAACTTATATATGCTTTCTCTCAAGGATAATTACCCTCTACCTAATATGAAAGAAATATTATAAAAGGTAACATGTCAAACATAGAAAAATGTAAGTTTGGGTGAATGTGAGTATGTGAGGGTTTAAATCATAGTAATGGGACTCGCCCGGACTCGCCCGGACGCGATGAGTTGTGCTTCGCGCACCCCTGGCTGCATCCTGGGAGCATTGGTGTGGATGCGGCCGCATCTAGGCTAGACTCGTCGGGCGCACCGGGCACGCTGCATCCAAGAGAGTCCTGAGCCCTAGATGTGGCTGGTGCAGCCAAGGCCAAAAATGCCAAAAAAAAAAAAAAAGTTAAAGTTTTTTATATTTTTTTTTAACTTATATTATCTCCTTAGCCCTAAAAGCAACCTCATTTCATTCATTTGGAAAAATAGGAGAAGAGAGAGTTGTGAAGAAAAATAGAAGGAGAAGAAAGGGCAACCAGCAAGCTGTTGAAGACAAATCTAGGGTCATGTATCATTTGGGGAGCTTCATACCAGCAAGGAGGTGCATTGAGAGCTCATTACCAGTGATTGGGAGGATTTTGCATTGCATTTCAAGCCAAATCTAAGAGGTAAGTTGGATTTTAATTAATTTTTTTTATGTTTTTTTAACAAATAATTCATTGTAATTTGTAAAATCATTATTTTTTTGAGTTTGCATATTTTTTCTATTACTTGCAACCAAGACAATTTTAGAAACCCTATTTTGTGCAGCCACATTCATTTGCAAATCATACCATATTATTATTTTCGCAATGTCTCATACCCCAGTCAGAAAAGACCCTGCTTGGAAACATGCTGAAATCTTTCCCGGAATGAAAAGAGGAGACGCAAAATGTAACTACTGCAAAACAATATATCATGGACGCATAAATAGATTAAAATACCATCTTGCACGCATACCCGCCCATAATGCAGTGGGTTGCACTAGAGCACCTCTTGAGGTTGTTCGTGAAGTGCAGGTGCAATTAGAAACTTTTGAAATGCAAAAAGAAATAAAAAAGAAACAGAAGCAGGAGTTGGTGAGTGTTGGAGTTGGACAGGGACTTGGTGCTTTTGGAGATGCTTCTTCCATGCCTCCATACC